>VYZQ01066657.1:11322-23098 GCA_013400655.1 Mystacornis crossleyi
AGATGTTCAGCTTAAAGACTCTGATCTGTTCTGTTAAGTGAAAGAGGTTCAAACAGGAGGCCTGAGCCCTGGCAGCTTTACTGTCTGCACTACTTTAGAGTTGTTAGTTCATTCCTTGACTCCATTTTGAAGCATTCCAGCTATATCTTTCTACCATAAATTTGCTGTGAAGAGGGCAGACCCTCAGCAGTGTACCCATAAATCAGTCCATAACATATTTCCTCAAAGGCAGGAGTGATTCTTTTAGCCATATTTTTTCCCCAGCAAACACATGTAGTTGAAGCTTAGGGATATTTCTAGACATAGGCAATTAGCAGAATGAACTGATTTTTCCTGGTATNTGTATTTTTTCAGGAAAATAATGTGAGGAATAGGCAATTCAAGTTGCAAAGTCAGTCTAGCAAGGATTAGTGAAAGGCAATCAAGATTGGCTTTGCAACCTTAGTTCAACTAGTTTTATGTGGATATTCTATACAATTTATTCAGTGTCTGTCTATGTTTGGGAATTGAGTAATCTTTGAGAATTCTAGATACCAAGCCCTGGGCACTTTTGAGCTCAGTGTTGGTTGTGAGGAGCTCACAGGGAGTTCAAGGTGGACAGGATCCTTGCATCTTTATATTCTTTAGAACTCAACAAATCTGCATTTTATTTTAATTCAATCTGTTCATTTCAAATGCATACAGTAAAATAATCTGCGAGGGACAGAAAGAGGGAAAGAGTCTTGCTGCAAAATAGCAAAGTGATGTCTGGTCCATAGAGTATCTTTGTTCAAGTGCTGTTTCAGGTCAGGCTGGTAAAGTGACGGGAGATACAAGGAAAAGAAAAATCACCACACTGGAGAGATTCTGTAATGTTAAAGCCTAGGGTAGCAGAAATAGTACGATATTTGACAACATAATGGTCACTGGTCTGAAATAAAAATTGGAACCTCTCTGAGAGGCTAGAAGAGATATAACAGTCACATGTTGAGCAGTTGCTTTCAAGGGATGAGAGTCTGTGGAGTTCCACGTTTGCTGCATACAGGGATATGATCATAATGAAAACCATGTCAAAGCTCACAGGTAAGCAGCAAACACTGTGCCTCAGAGCAGTGTTTAAACAGCACGTGGTGACCAAAGCACTGACTCGTGTCTTGAGTGTGAGAATAAGATGAGAGGTTGAATGCTTGCTAAGTGGTTGCCATTGTTCATCGCATATGTCACGAGTGAGGGTGATACTGCTTGGTAATATTGGTGAAGCAATAGTTTTATATAACATGCCATAGCTATGTGGATGATTTTTGCCATTAGTAGGGAATGACAAGTGTTGATTCAAGAAATGACAGAGTAAGGTATAGAATGTCAGCTGATGAATGTATGAGATAAACAATTGGCAGCATGTTTATGTGGCTGCATTACTGTTAGCCTCATTGATTATGTTTGTATTTTATTAAATCCAGCTGGTGAAACAGCTCCATCTCTTCTGTTTGAACACATTTCTCCAGTCCCGTGCACTGAGCGTTGAATTCCCTGAGATGATGTCAGAGGTGATTGCTGCCCAGCTACCCAAGATTCTAGCAGGGATGGTGAAACCTCTTCTCTTTCACAAGAAGTGAAATGTCTTTTCTCTTATCATAGAGATTATACCTGGGTAATTTTTTGTTTGTTTATTTTGGTCAAGAGTTTGCGATGTCAGGACTTCAGCATATTTGACATACTTACCCTGCTGACTGCTCATACCTGTAGCATACACAAGCCATTCGAGCTTGATGTACATATTGTGCATTCCTGATTCCTTAACTGCAAAAATCACAACAGTCATAAGAAATGTTTTGTAAACTTGTCTAAGCTGCTTTTTAGATATGCATATGAATGACAATGAATAGACTTTCCAGATTTCTAACAACAGTTATACATTTTTCTTACACATTGCACGCTCTTGAAATTCTGGTATGACATGGTACAAAATTTTTACTTTAGTACATTGTGTGCATGGGTATATGTGGGCATGTGCATAATATAAGATTTTGGAGGAATTAAAATAAATATTGCCCACATTTTGTTTNTACTGTTAGCCTCATTGATTATGTTTGTATTTTATTAAATCCAGCTGGTGAAACAGCTCCATCTCTTCTGTTTGAACACATTTCTCCAGTCCCGTGCACTGAGCGTTGAATTCCCTGAGATGATGTCAGAGGTGATTGCTGCCCAGCTACCCAAGATTCTAGCAGGGATGGTGAAACCTCTTCTCTTTCACAAGAAGTGAAATGTCTTTTCTCTTATCATAGAGATTATACCTGGGTAATTTTTTGTTTGTTTATTTTGGTCAAGAGTTTGCGATGTCAGGACTTCAGCATATTTGACATACTTACCCTGCTGACTGCTCATACCTGTAGCATACACAAGCCATTCGAGCTTGATGTACATATTGTGCATTCCTGATTCCTTAACTGCAAAAATCACAACAGTCATAAGAAATGTTTTGTAAACTTGTCTAAGCTGCTTTTTAGATATGCATATGAATGACAATGAATAGACTTTCCAGATTTCTAACAACAGTTATACATTTTTCTTACACATTGCACGCTCTTGAAATTCTGGTATGACATGGTACAAAATTTTTACTTTAGTACATTGTGTGCATGGGTATATGTGGGCATGTGCATAATATAAGATTTTGGAGGAATTAAAATAAATATTGCCCACATTTTGTTTTGGATATTTTACTTTTTATTACTGCAATGCCATCATGAGTAACTAAAATGCTAGGCACACAGTATACATTCATAATCTCATCTGTGGTCATGTTGCATTGAAACTCTAAGTCCAGTGTACTGTTTTCTGCAGCATTCAGTGGAGCTCTTCTTCAAAAATCAGAAAGTTTAGGAAAATTTCAGAGTGTATTACACCAGAAGTAGTGTGTATGCAAACCCACTAACTTTGGGTTGTGTTACTTTTCCTTAAAAGTTCAGCACTTACTAAAGCTAAATCACTTAGCTGTAATCTTAAATTCATCAACTCTTGCATTCTGTATTTCAGAAGCTTTAAATAGAGATGTTTTCACTGACTGCAACTCTTAATAATCTTAATGTTTTGAATTCCAATGCTGAACACTCAATCAGCCATTAGCATCAAATTATAGTGAGATTAGATGCAAAAAAGAAATGGAAAATATGACTGCAAACATTTCAATACACATCAGACTCATTTCAGTACAATTTAGTGGAGCTACATATTTTGTATTTTAAGAGCATACCATTATAACTGGGGTAACTGAAAAAAGGAATTGAACTAAATTAGCTTTATACATTCAAGAAGAATGACATGTTTTACCATAGAAATGAGTATTTGACTGAAAAATTATAATGTGGTGTTGCTTGTTCCTTTGATATGGTTATGAAGGAACTCATGCATTTAAGGCAGTAAATTTTAGATGTATTCAAACAACAGAGAAAGAGATAAACCTTAAGAAGAATTTATGAGTCTATTAAAATATGACATATTTTGCCAGTCTCTTGAAATGATACGTAAACGTAGGAAATGACGAGTCTTGTTTGGGTACTTCTGGCCTTACGCTTTTGCTTTTGCCCATGACTTGTTAGATGCCCCCATTTTGTGCCTGTGTCCTGCTGGTGATGTGTAGCTTGGTCTGTGCAGACATATCCTTGTCACATGAACAAAGGCCCCTGGGATGGAAGTTCAGCATCCCCAGCTAAATCAGGCTGCCCCTCAGTAAAGTGTACGTCATGTTGCTTATTGGTAAAAATTACATCTTGATTCTTGAAAAAATTGTGGCCAACTGACAAGTACAGGTATGTCTCAAGGTGTCCTTGCTGGTCATAATTTACTAATTCCAGCTGAGAAGAAGCTACATTACAGCTGCAAATAAAAACATTTTTGTGATCCCCACATAGTAGTACAAAACCCACTAGAGGTGGTGCAAATATGTGACCCTAGATAAAGTGGTAGAGACAGACTTTTGTGTGAGTTGACTAGGTTTTTCATTTCTAACTGCCCAGGCAAGCAATGTCTTTCATATTCAGTACAGTCTGACTTTTAACTGTGATCCTTAAAGCAATTATGTTTTAATAAATAACACAAAATTCTTTATTTCTACATCCTGAAGTTTTGTTTTCTTTATTTTGTGTTTGCATTCAGTAAATGTGATGCTCAGTAAAAAAATTCATTTCAACCATTCCACTTTCATGTAACAACAGTATTTCCATGCATTCTTTTGGAATTTAAGTATTGCCACATGATTCACCACTGAGTAAGCAGACTATCTATGTTACTGTTTAGATTAAACTGACAACGGAAACTTCCCACACTGAAAATTACTCCTCACCACCCTAATTCTGAAATTAGAAGACAGAGCAGGCAGTATGTTTGCCTTAGGAATGCATGGATCTGCCTAAATCTGCCTTTTACTCAATTCCTAAGTGGCTGACATCACCATGTCCTGTAAACATGGCAGATTAGTCTGAAATGCACTATATTTGTCTCAAAGGCATAATCAAAAAGGAAGAAAAGATACCTTTTGGGAATAGATAACAAAGGTTAAAAACATTTTCAAATTTTATTTCTTAAAGATCTCTACCTCACAGAAAAAAATTCCCAGAGTTTCATGGCCATGATAAATGCACTACACAAGATAGAATGATTGGCTGATTGCATCTGCTGTAAGAGTCTGAAAGTCCTGTGATCATTATGTGATTGTCTGAAGATCGAAAAAAAATGATAACTTCCAGCTATAAGCCCAGTTTATAAAATGGCCTTTAGTGTCCATTTTGATGTAGTCATTTTCTCTGGTTTACACAGACACCATGAACAGCGGAAAAGGACCTGGGGGTGCTGGCTGACAGCAGCTGAACATGAGCCAGTGTGTGCCCAGATGTCAAAGAAGGCCAATGACACCCTGGCCTGGATCAGCAGTGGTGTGGCCAGCAGGACCAGGGCAGTGACCGTCCCCCTGTACTCGGCACTGCTGAGGCCACCCCTCCAATCCTGTATTCAGTTTGGGCCCCTCACTGCAGGAAAGGCATTGAGGGGCTGGAGCGTGTCCAGGGAAGGGCAGCGGAGCTGGGGAAGGGTCTGGAGCACGTGTCCTGTGAGGAGCAGCTGAGGGAGCTGGGGGGGTTTAGCCTGGAGAAAAGGAGGCTCAGGAGGGACCTTATCGCTCTCTACAATTGCCTGAAAGGAGGGTGCAGCCAGGTGGGGGTCGGCCTCTTCTCCCAGGTAATAAGTGACAGGAGGAGAGGACGTGGCCTCAAGCTGTTCTAGAGGAAGTTCTGTTTGGACATCAGGAAGAATTTTTTCAGTGAAAGGATGGTTAAGCATTGGGAGGGGCTGCCCAGGGAAGTGGTGGAGTCACCATCACTAGAAGTGTTCAAGAAATGGCTGGACTTGGTCCTATGGTTTAGTGGACAAGGTGGAGATCAGTCAAAGCTTGGACTCAATGATCTTGGAAGTCTTTTCCAACCTAAATGATTATGATTCTATGAACACTGATCAAAACACAAGGTTTCTTCCTGCCCTACAGAAATCTTGTGCACTATGACTTTTCAACCCTGCAGCAATGATCAGAGTGCCAATACTTGATTTTTTTACTGAGTACAAGGTTTTATAGTTGTATGTGCTTCTGTCCATTAATACTTTTTTAAAGATCAAAACATTTTTGACCTAAGCTTTACAAATAAGTCTAAATAAACATCTTATTGTGCTTCTCAATGTATTGAACAAGGCAAAAGAATTCTGGATCTTCTTATGTTGCCTTTACACACTAGAAATAAGAGGTTTCAGCACATGGATTTTTCTTGTTTTCTGACATTTAGGATGTGCCTGATTACATTTTAAAGGTATGAAACCTGTTGTGTTAATTAGATAGCTTGCCAGTCATCTTCTACAGGTTTTTGTTTCAAGCTATCACTAAAAGATCTTCATACACTGAATAATGCAGGCTGTGCCTGAAGCTAAGCCTCTCCTGTTCTGTACAGTTGAGGTATTTTTGACCAAAACCCTTCAGCATTACCTTCTGCTGGTGCTTGATTGAAGCAAACAAACCAAGGTGTGAAGTCGTCTGCTTCCTTTGAGGTCTGCTGCTGTGATTCAGCTCTGTACAGGTATCAGTTACAGTTTTTAAATAATGTTTTGGAGGTTGAAGTGCCTGGCTGCAGCAGCTCACCTGTTTTTGGAGAGCTGAGACCTCTAGCCCCCGGAAGCTGTTCTCTTTGCCTATGAGCTGCTCCGCAGCTGTGCTTGTTTTGGTCCAAGAAACACAAAAGATCAAACATTTGGCTCATGTTTTCCAAGATCGCAGCTGGATCTACAGTTTGGACCAGCCTTTAGGGATGGGGGGATGTGGGTTCCTTAACAGCTAGTCCAGGACAGAGGGAGGTGTGGTCTGAGAAGCTTTCAGTTGATTTAATAGCATTTCATGGATTTTGGAACGGCCTGGTTATATGCATGCACAATAAACACACATAATAAACACAAATAATAATTTCTGATCTGCAGCTGTTCCTTCAGCTGCACTGTGGTCATGCTTGCTCATGCTATATCTGCAACAAAGAAAGTGAGACCTAAATTTGTATTTTCTGACAGTCAGGGCCTTTTTTAGTACTTAGCTGGGTTTTTTCTTTCTTTTCAAGTAGAGTAATACATCTGTCTCCATTACCTTTATTGGGAAGGTGAGCTGCTTTCCTGTGTTCCTACCTACACCCAAATACTCATCTCAGTTACCAGTGATGTATCAGTAGCATGACCAGCAGGGATCCTGCAGGGATCCTTCCTTCCTGTCCTCTCCTACCTGCCCACACTTAAGGTTGGTTCATTTGCAGAGGAGGAGCAGATGGGGCTGCATTCCACCAGTGCAGTGGAACCATTTCCAGGCACACATTTCTTGCCTTACATGCTGTTTGTGGCAGGCTGACCTTTCTTTCCTTCCGAGAAGTCAGCCTGCAGCCACAGAGCTAATATCCAAAGCCCTCCCAACTTTCCATGGCTCGGAAGCCTCTGAGCATGCTGCCAGGCTGGACTGTCAGCATTGCTGGATTTATTGGTTTGTACTGCTTTGTGTCATGGTGACCTGACTTGAACAGAGATTTGCTTTTAGTTTAGTTCTCTTTTTCCCTTGGAAGATGAAAAGGAAAAAAAAAAACCTCTAATATTTTAGGTATTTTTTGTTTTAAAATTTATGTGGGTTTTTTTTCAATGAGTGCTATTAATTTATTAGATTGACGTTATTTGCATGCAGAATGGTACTGTAGCTTCTCAGATTCTTGGACAGAAACAGGCAGTAAAAGGTGACTGCATGGATATTAATAACTAAGTTAAAATTTATCTGTCTGTTTACCTTAAAGAGAAAATAACCCTCAGAATATAGTCCCTAAGTGCTGTTGGAACTAATGCAGCAGTTGCATAACTTCAAATACGTGAGTGCTGCTGCTCCCTGGATGTATTTTTTTGCTCACATTTAGGAATTTTTTTCTCTGGGTTGAGCCCACACTGCTCTGTATGAGGCATTTAAAGTGTATATAGGGGACGTCAAATAGTGGTTAGCTTTCATTTAATTCTAGTATATACTTTAAAACTAGCAGCATTTCAGTTTCTTGCTGGTGTGGGGTGGGCTCATTATAAAAATACTATCATGAGCCTTCTAGTCATAGATCATGTTTTTCTGACCATGAAAACTAAGTTACCTTTTCACCTCTGTGGTACAATAGCTCCACTAATTTAGCATTCAGGCATATCAGCGAGGAAGTTCTCACAGTGTCATTTAAGTAGTCTCACTCTATTGCATTTTCCCACACTCAATTGAAATACCTACCCAGCCAGTTCATGACTAAAATCTCCTTTTGCCATGTGGAGGGGGGAGAAAAAAATAAAAAATCATTGTTAGGAATTCAAAACACTGCATCAGTGAGCTTCCAGCAAGGGGCTAGACTGGGTGAAAAGCAGGTAGTGAGCATAGTAAGGTCTTTGACATCACATCAGAAATAACTGGGCAGAGAAGTACAGAGACCTTTGTGTTATACAGGAGGGATTTATATGAAGAGCACCATAAGCTGCTCATTCCATGGATGTACAGTTCTCAGGCCTATTTTTCGTACACTGGATGGGAATAGTTCATACCCTGTATTGTTGGGTGATGTCCAGTCTGAAACTAATCTGCGATATCTCCAGTTGAGAACAATGTTCTCATCATGGTGCTGCTCAGAGAAACTGATTTATTCTGGCAGGCCTGTCTTGGCTATAGGGAGCATGAATAAGGGAAGCACCAAACCAACATATGCATGGCAGTATGAATCCACAAAGGTGTGGACGTGGTCTTACTGAGATTATTTGAAAAAGAAAGGCCCAGCCACCTGCAACTAATATGTTCCCAACCATTTTCCCAGGTCCCAGCAACATTCCTAAGAGTAAAACATGGATTTTGATGGCCCATGTAAGCATATTCTGTTGAAGACAAAGGACAACACACTTGACAAAAATTATCCGCTGTTACATCGAAAAAGCTGTGACGTGATTCTGTCAGGACAGGCCTCCAGCCTGCCTGTGAGGCATTACACACACTGGATGAGAATATCATCTTTTGGGACTGTCATCACCACACAACAAGCACTGGTCAGCTGAGGGTGACAAGGCTTTTCACTTAAAAATTTAGAAGTTGTGTATCCTAAAGCTTACAATATAGTCACACTGCACTGGCCAGTTCACTTCTTACAATAATTTTACACAATCACTGTTACAATTGCTGTTACAAACAGTTCCTAGTGATGGCTACAGCCAGCTTAGGTTTTACTGGGAGACAGAAACTGCTTCCCTTTCTCATGCTTCAAAATACAGATCATGTGTCTATTTGGCTGCCCACAGCCAAAAGGTTGCACAAATCTGACAAAAACTCCAAACATCTGAAATTTTGAAAATATTACTTCATGACGTTTTCCACTTAAAGTATGCTTAAAGTCTTTCCTGAAGACAGACATTAATTTTAGGGAAAATTACATGATAGAGAAAAGCACAACCCAAAGCTGGGCATGCCTGCAATGCATGATCTGTTGAAGTTTCTGAATTTCACGCAGCCTCTAAATCCCAGATCACATATTTGTGTAACATTTATTCTCCCCTCCTTCCTATTATGCCTTCAAAACCTCTTCTTTTCCCAATAGGTTACTTGGATGTGTAATACATTAACACTTTGTGGAGTCTTTGTAATCTTCAGTGGAAAAATTCTGTGGAAAGACAATGCCTAACTCTGAGACATCTTTGGACTGATGTTTGTATTTCTCTGTATTTAACATTCAGGAAAATGATAGATAAAATTTATGCTTTACTGCTATTGTTTTTATTTTTGGAAAAAAAGAAGAGACTTGTATAAGATTTCTGTATTTTTCTGTGAGAAGAGGAGCCTTCATCTATATATTTGTATATCTGAAACAATAGCTTCAAGTATTTTTTGTAAAGGTGTTGTCTAGCTACATTGTGTCATGTCCAATAAACTGGGGATGTGCTTGCTTTGTAGTAGTATGAGAAGTGTTTGACTCTTCAGGAGATGTACAAACATCCACTAGACTGAGCGGAAGGCACAGCTGCAGAGTGACACTGCTGTCACTGGACACGGGGCCGCAGCTGCCGGTACCAGGCTGGTGGAGCCGCTTGTGCTGCCGTCCTGCAGAGCAGCTGCTGGGAGGCTGATTTGGGGGGATGCTTTGGCAGCTCCAGGTGAGAGACAACACACACTGATTATTTACTGAATTTAAACCCGTGTGGCTGGGCTGGGGCGGGGCAGGGGGACAGAATTGTTTTCCATTTTGTTTGCAATTCAAACCCTCTATAAGACTCAAAGTACAGGATACAATAAAACTTTATTTATTTATTTATTTGTTTGTTTGTTTATTTATTCTTATGTGGAAGGTAATGACTTTAGTCAAAACTGCAACTGTCAAACTGCCAGCCTATAAGAGCATCAAAATAAGTTACAATGCATTCCTGGTCTCCCAGCATACAAAGGGAAAGTTAATTAAAAATCCTTCCCTGCAGTGCGGAAGGTCCATGCAGAGCAGCACTAGCAAGAGGTGCTGATGTGGGAGCAGAGGCTGTGGCACTGTGGGAGTGGATGTGCTGGCACGGCACTGCTGGCCCAAATCAGCAAGAATACACCTGAGCAGAGACACAATTAGCACAGCAACCTACACGCTGGGTTAATAATTTATTTGTAAGTATTTAAAAGCCAGGGTTTCAGAGTAAATTGTCGCCAGACTTTACAGAGGCGGTGCCCGAGCTCACTGCCATGTCCACACCAAGAACTGGAGCTTTCCGCTGCCAGAATTGGTCAGCGCCAGATCTGCCCTCTGAGGTGCGAGATACAGTGCACTGCAGGATGCATCCATTCACCATCCATCCACCCTGGGATCTGCAGACAGGGGGGAGAAGGAGCTTTTCTTGTTGCTGGTGATTGACCTGGCCTGGTGCAACCTTTCCTTGGCTGCACCAACAGGGCACATCACCCCCGGCTTTTGAGGAACTGTACTCAGTGCTCAGGTGATCCTTCCCTTATCCTTAACGTGTCCCACTTCCCGCCCCTCTGATGTGGTGTGCCGCAGGCAAGAAGTGGGACCTGCAGTCTGGTGAGGGGCACAGGCAGAATGGCTGAAAAGGCCATGTGTCCTCCATCAACAGGACAGGCCACCCCTCCCCTTTCCTGTTGTAAGAGGCCCTGGCAAAAAACTGGACTGCTGGTTTAGATGTCAGCCCTTTCTAAGGATGTGCTGCAGTGTTAGTGTGCCCTCAGAGAAGCATTAGTCATGCCAACAATGCCAACGCTTATGGACATCATTTCCACATAATACAGAACGTCTTGAAAGTGATGTTGCAGTTTCATTTCTGAATGTCCTTGTTCTTGTGAACTGGTATCTTGGATGTTACCAGTGCTCCGTGTGCATATCACAGACAGTTTGACAGAGCTGGGACTTACCATAGAGATGATTCATTTTCCAAATTAATTTAGTTTCAAGCATTCCGTGCAGTATAAAACAACTGGGGAAGGCATTTAGTCAGTACAAAAATACATTAATTTCTTTTAAGTGGAAGTTCTATTAGCTAGCACACAGAAGAAAATAACCTTGAAGTCCTTGGGATGCTTGAACTGCAAGGTGCCAAAGTTAAAGAATGTGGTCCTACTTAAATATGCATTCAGTTGAGCACATCTGCATTGGTACCTTTATTTAGGCCCCAATTACTTATTTACACAACAGTGTTTCCCAGGATTGAGTGGAATAGCTTTGTGTTTGTGTGTGTCAGTCTGTCTATCTATCTATCTGTCTGTCTGTCTATCTCTGCTCTGTCCCAATTCAGCCTCAATGCACACCTCTTTTGCTCAAGGAGAGTTTGGGGTTTTGTTCTTTTTAATAGAAGGGCATAAAGAATAAAATAAGGTTACTCATTATTTGACATAGGATGTCTAAACCCTTTGAGGAAAAATAATAGTCCCCCTAAATGAGATGGTTTTTTTTTATTGTGACATCTCAGACTCCATAATGATGCAGATGCTCTCGAGCCTGGCTCATCTCTGCACAGCACAAGTGAGCTTCCTCTTAAACATACTTATGAGTTAAGCAATAATCACTGGCTGCTCACAGGGAAGGCAGCGCTGCTATTTTGTGATTATCTAAATGAAAGAAATAAGTGGTGTCAGAGAACCTGCTGTGCAGGAATTCAGATGAAACCACGATTTGCTTTCCTGTGTGTCGCTAAGGAAGGTGCTGCAGCACTGGAGAAGGCACCAAACTGAGCTAAGGCT
>VYZQ01066658.1:8729-29731 GCA_013400655.1 Mystacornis crossleyi
CAAAAACCTTTCTGTGACTGTGTCTGGAGCTGTCACAAGTCTAACATTACAGTACCTGCAGATTACAGCACTCAAGAAACTTGAAGGCAATAAAGAGGTCATGCAAATGGAAAGATATTTGAAGACTTCTGAATAAGATTTCTGTTTCTCCTTAACAGATGAATTAAAGCAACTTTATAGCAAGGCAGAAAGACTTTGCTATCAAGAAAGTTTTGCTGGTGACAAATAAATGAATAATGAGAAAGGCTTTGTTAGGTGATTTGTTTGATCTGTAAAGGTTATAAAGGATATACCAAACTAATAATTTAAATTACTAGTGATCACTGGTTTTATTTCTGTGCTTGTGTTAGAGAATAAGTCAGGAAGCTACTTCTCCCATAGCACATTTGAACTGGTATCCGTCACTGCTTGACTGGCCTGTGTATTTCACGAAAGGCAGCTCTATGTGGTGCATTTTTTCCTATTCACTGTAAGCAGCTGAGTCTGAGACTTTCTAAAATGACATTGAAGAGACATAAATATCAAACATGGTACTGCGGAATGCCAGGAAATAAGAATTGAAGACTGACTGCATATAAAACCTAAACAAATATTTCCATCGGTAAAACAGGTAAAACAGTTTCAGAAACATGATGCAATTAACAGTTGCTTATGAACATGCAATGGTTTACTACAGTTCTTCTCAAATTGGTGCTTTTAATTTTCTTGCAATTTTGGGAGTCAAGTCACATATCTTCTTGGCAGATAGTGTGTGGGTATCTTAGCAATGATTGCATTTCCTGGAGCGTACCATATACTCACTGCAACACAGCACAAGTGTGAAAGAGGGTTATTATTAGGCTTAAATCAGTAACTCGTGTGGGTGGAACTATTATAAAAATGAATCATTTAACACTCTGCAGCATTACTGCACATCCAGCTTCGCTGTCCACTCAGTTTTACTACCACAATCCACCATTATCACTGGTTTGGGCAGAAACTGTACTTCCAGTTGTTGAACATCTATGATTATGTGCACATTTATGTCTTCCATAGCATGTTGCAAAATGCCTAGCCTTTCAGCTGTTACAACTGTTGGCAGAGCTGTCTTATCATCCAGGAAAGGAATCCTCCCTTCCAAATGATTATTGATTTCAGACCAANCATATATCAACGTAGTCAAATGTTGCTGGAATGCACTTACCTCTTTCTGACTATTTAGAATGAAGAACTTCCACGCATAATGCAATGTTGCAAGCTCGCATTCCGAGTTCATTGTTTGATTTGATGTAATACAGAAAAGTTCCATCAGCTGCACATCAGCAGTGCCATCACTTGCCCAAGACGTTGCTTTATGACTGAGTTTTGTTTTATTTTTCAAAAGTATGATGAGAGTGGTCTGACTGACGTCATTCAAGACATGCTGCAAATACTGAAATTTTAATATTAAAAGTCTATAATCAGCTCTGCCCAGAGGTTATTTATTAAAAATAGACTTTTGTTTTCTTTATTTGTGTGTTTTTATTTGGAAATTCTTATAATCTGTCCTGTAAGTAAAAAGCAAAAATTCCATACCTTTAAATCATAGATGTCTGGAATCGCTGCACTCAGTGTAGTGCAGAGGGCTTACACAGTATATGAANGGACTCTTATAGGTGGTGCCACTGTTTTCTGGCTCAAATATGATGAAATAAAAAAAAAGGAAAGGATTTATATTTGTGCGTCTTCCCACAACTCATTTAGCTTGCATTTTTCTTCCCTTGCCTTTCCCTTTTCCTTTGAAAGCAGAGTTCTTTGTACTACTGTATTGGCACTTCTCTCCAGGACCCTCATTCTCAGATTCAGTGCCAAAAGCATGTGTGATGTGTTTAAGGATGTATACGCCCCATTTTTCCTTTCACTCACTGCACATACCATCAGAGAAGGCGTGTTATGGGCAGTTATGGGCACAGGAATAATGCTGACCAGTACCCCTGGGCATGCCAGTCTTCCTCCAGCAGCTCAACACAAATACTGGCATGAGAAAGCTCAGCAGAATTGGTTTTACTGCTGGTAAACCTGCTCACCTTGCTGAAAAATCTGTTGTTCTCCCAAGGGGTTGCTGAGATGTTTAAATTGTTTTGGTCTTCCTGTGTCATGCCAAAGCTAAGGTAACAAAGAGGAAGTCTAACAAAAGGGCCGATTGAGACCTGTATCAACTATTTACAAAAGAAATTATGGTGTTTGATCCACTGCTCCCATCTGGGGAAATATCACTGTGAAAGGAGTATCTCTATGGAAGAATAACAGAGCTGCTTTTCTCCACTTTATTAAGGACACGAAGGAAAGGTGTGGGAGACTCCACAGCAGGCCAGCTAAGCCAGTTGAGGATCTGCATCAAGAGACAAACCTTGCGAAGGGGAAAATGCGAATCAAACCACGACACGACAGCATCAGGATCAAGGAGAACTGGTTCTCTTTTATTTTATAAAGTTAAAAAAATTTTATAAAATCCTGGCTCCTGTATCCATGTGATTACAGATGCCTCAGGAAATGCTGAGGGAGCTGGCCCTGTTTAGCCTTGAAAAGAGGAGACAGAGAAGGGAGATCATCAATGTCTGCCAGTATCTGAAGAGGGGGTGCCAAGAGGATGGAGCAAGGCTCTGCTGGGTGGTGCCAAGCAACAGGACAAGAGGCAAGGGGCAGAAACTGATGCACAGGAAGTTCCACCTGAATATGAGGAAGAACTTCTTTACTGTGCAGGTGACTGAGCACTGGAACAGGCTGCCCAAAGTGGTTGTGGAGTCTCCCTCCCTGGAGATATCCAAGAACTACCTGGACACAATCCTGTGCTGTGTGCTCTAGGATGATGCTGCTTGACCAGGGGGGTTGGATCAGATGACACACTGTGGTCCCTTCCAGACTGACCCATCCTGTGATTCTGTGATTCTCTTGCCAGTGAAATTTCTCTGTTAGTGAGTCACAAGAGCAAGTTTATCTCTTCCACTTCATGCCCCCTCAGACACACTTCTGGTCACACAGAATCTTAAGGATTAATGTCTTCCTTCACAATGGAGGAAAGGTGGCTTCAGCCACAGTATACCACACCTCTTCAAGATTTGCACCTGAACGGGAGAAGATAATGGTCCAGCAGGATCCCTGCAGAGAGATGTGAGGGGCAGTGAAGTGTCCTAGTGGAAGGTTCCTGGGCTGTGTACCTGCACTCAGCTCTGTGCCAGGGTCACCGTGGGGCTATTCCTGAGTTCAGAATGTCAACCTACATTAGAAAAAAAGGATTTCAATTTTCCTTTAGGTAAATCCTACCCTTAATTGAGTATGGATGTGACCCTTTTGTGGAGAAAAAAGTTTTGACAGCACCAGTATGCTGAGCTGAGATTTCAAAGTGATCCCACTGAATTGTTTTTCTAAAAATAAAAATACAAAAACAAAAACAAAGAAAGGCAAAAATTTGAAAGCAGATAAGATTCTGCCTTCAGAAATTAGAATGTCTCATAAATATATTTACAGACATTGAAAAAGAATGCTCAATAGATGGAAGAGTCTTCTTCAACCTAAAGCTATTAGTTTTTTTTCTTTTTTTAAACTTGGCTAATATTTTCTCTAAGTGAATATTCTTTGGGGCCAAAACAAAATGTTACAAAATTCAGACCCAAAATCAAAAATAAGTTATTTATACTTTTTCATGATTCCTTTCTCAAGTCTGACTAGCATGATATTTTGAGCTCATAACATTACCAGATGGGACAATATTGTCTCTCAGATCATTCCTTCATTTTCTAGTATCCCCTCTTCCCCCACAACCCTTTTGCTCTTTCTTGGCCACCTCCCAAAATAATTCTCTTCTGTTTTCTTTTTTGCTGACAGTTTCCATTTAAAAGACCTTGGTTTCTGCCCCTTTGTATTCATTACAGAATATAAATCAGAAGATCTCTGATTAGCCTACTTCCTTGTTTTTTTTTTTTTAGCCAGGATGATGTCAGTACAGCTGAGGGAATGAAGTTTATTGGTTACATTGTGGGCTCTCTGCTAGCCAAGTCAAGAGAAGCTCAGTGTTCAGAAGAGTGGAAGCTTGATGTAAACAACTATAATTTATATTACTTGGAATCACGGTGAGAAAGAAAATATGCATGCTAGATGTGAATGTGTTTTGTGATCAGGCACGGGTCTAGCCCAAAGGAAGAAGTAAAACTCAGTTAAAATGTCACAGCTCCCTTTTGGTTCTGCAGGAACCAACCTCTGGTGTATTTAGTGACTCATTTGTTGAAAGGTGTGTTTGGCAATACTCTCAGAATTATTACTTAAAACATTGACATGGATAAGGTTCCGTCTCTTTCCTAATAAAACAACTTATTTAAGATTCACTAGACTCACGGACCCTCACAAGGGTTCAGTGTTGCCACAAGGACTGGCTCTTCAGTGGAGTGCTTGGTGACATTCAGGCTCCTACACAAGATAGCTTGAGAGTATTCTTAATGCTTTTTCTTATCCATCTTATATAGTTTGTTTTATGCAGCAGATATATTTAACATTAGCCAAAAGAGCGATAGTATTTAACAGCAAGGCTAACCTTTATCATCTGACAAGTCCGATTTGCTTTTCAGAGTCAAAATCGCATTCCATTAGGAAAAGTCACATCAAGTCATGTATCCACTGCTCTGTTTATTTACTGAGAAAGAGTGTTCTCACCTTATTTCTCAAACCATTCTGATCTGTTTATTTTAAAATGAAGCACTCTCACAATGAAGAAACGTAGATTTCATTTCCCCAAATATGAAATAAAATTTCTTTCCTCTCAGAGCAGTGCCAACTATTGGCACTCCAAATCAGATTTAAATCAGTGAATCTTAGCCTTGCCTGTATCATTTCAGGCTCTCACCCAAGGTCCTGAGAAAGACAGTTTCTTTTTGTGAGTATTTTCCCCAAATCTTGGTGCCAGTCCCTCACACTCTGGGAGGGGTGGTTTTTGCAGGGCTGGGGGCCAGATGGTCATGGTGCCTGAGATGTGCCAGAGACGTGTCTAACCCACCAGATGGGGACCTCTGGGAAGCAGTGGGGTCTCCTCTGCAGTCCAGCCACAGTGGGCTGGGGAAACAGCTGTGAACAGCCTTCTCTCTCCAAAAATGTTACTGTGGCCCCCATACCCATTTCCTGGTAAAAAACTATCAAGCTGCACAGACAGACAAATAAACCAAAACAAACCTGTGACAGTGAGTTACAGCAAACCTTCTGACATAAGGCAGTTTGCTTAACTCACCTTGAAATGATGAGGTGTTGCAGTGAGCTTTCACACCTGCGTTCAGAAAGGATCTCAAACCCCCTTGTCAGGGCTGTGCTCCGTGCAGAGGTTTTACACTAAATGTGTTAGGGTCTGAAGGTGACTTGCTCGTGGCTGGAGGTCTTCAAAGCTGCATTTCATCTCTAAATGGCTGAGATTCTGAACATTATAGTAAAGAGAAAAAAATAAAATAATATTCAGTGGCCTTTTGCTCTGGTGGTAGTTATTAGAACTCTTGTTATTTGGAATCACAATGAAAAGGGATATTATACTATTTTTCCCCTGTTTGAATAAGGATGACTTGAAAGCTGACATTATTTTTTTTTTCCCCTGAAAACAATCATTCCACTTTGAGACCTAAATCTGAAGATCTCTGAAAATGGCTTATTTTTCTGGGCCATGACACCTCTATAAATGGAGTTTAATGTAGCTGATGTCTGACTGAGGTTTCTGAAAGTATAGAGGAAATTTTGGGGCTACAGGAATCTCTGTATGATTCAGCTCAGAGAGCCATCAAGTCTTTTCTTTTAGTTTAAGAGTACAAGAAATTAGAAGACTACTTTTATTACCAGAACTAATTGCATAATCTGCACTGACTGGCTTCTCATTTTTGAGTCTCAAGTAGGCAGAACTCGGTTTGTAGAATGCCACAGTTTTTGTCTGGCTTTTATTTTGTAAAAGCACATTTAGAGTGATTGATCCATTTAATAAAGTAGAATTTTTTTTTTCACTAGCTGCAGACAAAATTAATGTTGAGGACCCTATCATATGATTAACAAATAGCAAAACATTAAATTTAGAGAGATATGCATGATTATTCATAGACACGCATTGTCTGGACATAACCAGTCAAACATTGTTTTTTTCTCCAGCCTTACACATATTGCCAAAATGCCAGAAGTCTTTAATTCTTAGCACACAGAAGATAGGACATAGGACATGAACTAAATCCCAAATTACAGTGAGGATTTTGTAATCATTTCCTATCAGGTAATCAAGAATGCTAGCACAGAAGCAGTCAGGCCAAAAAGAAAGAGAAACCACCTCTTACTCAAGCTCTGAATTTTAAAGAAAATCTGTATAAGTATTCAAGGCCAGATTGCATGAGGTTTTGAGCAAGCTGGTCTAGTGTAAGGTGCCTATGTCAGGGGGTTGGAACTAGATGGTCTTTAAGGTCCTTTCCAACTCAAACCATTCTATGGTGTTATAATAATCACTCTAAAAAAAAGGTCATAAAATCATGGGAAAATCTCTTAGATCATTTGGTCCAATCATTAATTTAGCACCTGACACATTCTGTGTGGTTATTCCTGCCTACAATGCATTAAAGGGCAGGAAAATGTCACTTTTTTTTTTTTTTTTTGTATGAGCATTCATACAGACTCCTCAGCTGATGAATGCAACTGAGAATTTGGAGCGTGAAGGGCTGAGGGATTTCCCTGTTGGAGGATACCAGCTTCTCTAGACTACTGTTTTGAAATGGCCTTAGCTTGGTATGGAAATGGAAATTCCTCACATACAGCTCAAAACCAATCACCTGTGGGAATACCTACATGACTCTGGCAGGGTGGGCAGTCTGAATTGCTCCTTGCAGCCAAGGATCTGATCAGTCTCTGCAGGGCAAGGACAAGGCATGCAGGCAGGCCAGGGGACGGTAAACGTGCTCTGCGTCTGATGGAAACCTAACCTGCAACCTTTGCCTTCCTCTGACATCAGGCTGACAATTTGCCTGGGCACACGGACTGACATGGCAAGAACTGTGTGGTTCTGGACATAGAAACAGATACAAGGGCTCTTAAACCCCACCATTTATAGGTTAGTCTGTTGAAAACATGCTTGTTGGAAGTTAAAGTTTTAATCTACCTATGTTGCCAAAAAAAGCTATCATGAGTTTTCCAAATTAAATATAAATATTTTCCTCACTGTAAATGCTGTGATCAATTATGCTAAATCCTGCAAACAGCTTTTCTGTAAAGAAATGTTTTGTTAGTGAGATTAGAGGTCATCATTGCTGATACATAGGGATAGATCACTAGTTCTGATAAAATCAGAACTTAGCCAGAAGTTTCATTCTATCTTATTAAATTTTAAAATCAGAACTTGTGCAAACTGAAGCAACTCTTCTTTAGTAATATCTGGGTTTTCTCAGTCACTAGGATTTCTCCAAATTTTGATGTACCAGGACAAATCATTTAACCTAAGGGATGAGAAGACAATTAATAGAAGGAGAACATGATGCCACATTGACACTGGGGTGGCCCTTGCCCTGGCTCACCGTGTCCCACTGCAGGCGTCCTGGTGGCCTGTAGCAGCTGAGGGACAAAGCAGTGTCCACACAGAGACAGCAGAGGAGCCCCCGAGATTGATCCACGTCCGCAGGAGCAAAGAAGGAAGGAGGAATCACTCGTGTGAGTTTTAGAGGTTTTATTTGCTCCAAAGGGTCCACANTCAATAAATTAAAAACACATTATGAAAATATATGATCACAAACTGGAGTGCAACTTTTCGTTGTTTTTCCATCTATAGTTCCTCTCATAAAGGAAATAGAAAAATGGTGGCTAAAAAATGTAATTGCAATATTTATTATATATCATGATACCAACTGCAAAATCCTACCAACACTATGGTTTTCTGCCCTAGAGATCTTAATATACAGTGAAACTCACACAGTAGAAATTACTATGTAGCACAGCATTGGTCAAAATACTAAATTAAGCTTTGATTTTCAGTTAAATGTTGGAAAAAAATTTTAACTGTTGAACAGGAGGGTTAATTTCTCTGATAACTGTGCAGTTTAGAGAAATTATGAAGCCACTGGTTCTTAAATGGAAGGCTCAAATTTCTGCATTATGTTTCTCAGACTGGCACTTAAGGATACAATTTTCTTACTGATCTAACCATCCACTCATCAAATCCATCTCTCTCCAGTGTGTAGAGAAGGATGTTGTGGGTGACCATGTCAAAGGCTTTACAGGAGTCCAGACAAATAACATCTGTAACTCTTATCCACTACTGGAATCCCTCCAGCATAGGAAGTCACTAGACTGGCCAGGCAGGTCTTGCTCTTCGTGAAGCCAAGATGGCTGTCCCAAATCACTTCTCTGTCCTTCACGTGCTGTAACGCAGCTTTTAGGAGAATCGGTTCCATGATCTTTCCAAGCAGAGAGAGGAGGCTGACAGGTTGGGTAGTTCCCAGGACCCTCCTTTCTATCCTTTTCAGCAATGGGTGCGATGTTTCCCCTTTTCCAGTCACCTGGGTTTTCCCCTGACTGCCATGACTTCTCAAATATCCTGGAGAGTGACTTGGCAACTATATCAGCCAATTCTCTCAGGACTCTGGGATGCATCTCATCAGGCCTCATAGACTTATGCACTGGAGAGTTTTAATATTTCAGTTGATTCTAAGTGGTTTAGGAATTCCCCAAAAATACCATTGAGTCAGGAAGCCTTTTTGCTAATAGGTGCCAAAAAAAAGTCTGGAGCCTAAAACATGCACACCTCAGCCCATCTTCTCAAATGAAATTCTGAAGTAAAACCTGTCTGCCACTTTCTTTCTGACGGTCCTGGTTTCATTTTTGTTAAGTCCTTGTGTCATTGCCATTTGCTACACTCTATGTTTCCACCTTTGCTGAACCCCCTCCATGTGCAGTATCTGCTGAGGAAAGGATTAGCATTCCAATCTAGTCCAAAGAGCTGGAGCAAACAAAAAAATAGTTAGCATTGTCACTAGCTTCTTGATGATCTTTTGACATGCTTGGAATAGTTTACTTAGGCCATGTAGATAAGCAAATAACCTACCAGGTAGTGCATGGAGTTTGAGTGTGTAACAAACAGAAACAACTGATTGTACTTCTGATTAAAGGCAATGAGACAATATCATTGTGAAAGGAGAGTGAGATTCAAGAAGGTGATTTCATGTGAACAAAAGACCGTGTGTTCATTCCAGCACAATTTTATATTTTGGATGCGAAAATACTAAATTTGTTTTGTGTACTTACTAGATGTTATCTATGGCTTGTTGTCATTGCTAAACCAAACAGCATAGCAATACAACATCTTTTTCATGCTGGGAGAGGAAGCTGGAGATTAGTTTATAACAAATAAATTGCATGAAACTATAAGAGAAATTTTAAGGGTTTCCAGCATGTAACACAGTGGAGAGAGCTTGTTTTATGTAGCTTTTAGTGTACATATGAGTGTACACGTGTTTTCTTAAGGAGGCTCATAATGCATTTTATTTGATTTTCTCATGGATCGAAAAACAGGTCTCTAGTGCTATATATTTCACTTTGGAGTAATCTTTCAGTTTGGAGTTTATTTGATTATTTGTTTGATTTTTTAAAAATAATCTTTCAACAGAAATATCTCTGCTCTTATATAATATAGCCTGTACCTTCACAGTGTTAATTGTTAATTACGTCTTTACGGGTTGTGTGGAGTTTTCTTGGTAAAGATTTATTGTATGGTCCCAGTGAGCCACTTTACATACATTAAAAGAGACATGTTAGGGGTGGATATAATATGATTCCAGTTTGCATTTGGAAACCTGTACCTGTAGTAAAATTTGTGTTGGGATTTGAATGGAAGAGTCCACACTTAAGAATCTGAGAAACATGACAGGAATTAAAAGGAGACTGACAGACATGTAGACTAAGCAATGACCTGAACTACAGTTTAAGGACTTTTTTCATGTAATGTAAGTTGCATAGCCCAAGAGCCATTTGTAATCTGAGCTCAGTGAAAGTTTCTTTCACCAATTTTTTTTTTTTTTGGTAAAGAGGCAGATTTAGTGAAATCAAAACATTTCAAGAATGTGTTTTGCCAAATCTTTCCTTAACAAACGTAAACATTCCAAAAATTCCCTGTGACTGACTTTGACACATTTTTAAAATTATGTATTGCCAGTTGAGAACTGGAATGATTTCACATTTCAGAAAAACATTTAATTTTATTTATTGTCATTAGAGAAAAAATATAGCCTCCAACTCAAACCAAGATGCTCTGATTTTCTGGACTTCAAGGGATTTCACAGGAATTTTTTTTGTTTGCTTTACAAAAAAAAAAGGGACACAAACAACATTTAAGCTTTTCTATGTGCGAACATCTAGTAAGCCAAAGGAATAACGTTTTCATCGTGCTTGACAGCCAGTTAACAGTTTCACTTCCCTTTCCTCCACGGGTAGGCATGAAATGTAGGTGTCAGACCAGAGGAGTTCCTTCAGAGCTCTCTGCAACATGACCATGGGATAATTGACCTTGAAAGCAAGAGCCTTTGACTAAATGATGACATTGCTGTGGAAATCTCAAGCTGGTGAGACAACTGCATACAAGGACGAGCTAATACAGCAGCAGCTCTCCTTTTTTTTTTTTTTTCTGGGAAGCCCTTTATTAATGTGAAAATTGATGACTGAAGATCGAAGTGTATTTTTGTATTTTTTCTTCCTCTTGTATTCCGTAACTGCTGCTTCTCCCNCCTTTTTTTTTCGTCTCCCTGTCTTCCCCCCCCCCCCCCCCCCCCCCCCCCCCGCCCAAAAAAAGAGGGTTAAAGTTATGCTAGGATTCTGTGCCATGGATAAAATCCAGGCCCCTCCTCTGCAACTTCAAAGGGGCCATTTGCAGTGGAATGAGTGTCATTTCGTGGTGAAAGCAGGAAGCTATTTGAGCAAGAGGCACGGCATAAATGAGACAAGAGGCAGGGGAGCAGGACCTGAGGACTGGTGCAGAAGGATTCCCACCTATGAGAGCACACAGGTTGTTTCAGCTGCTGGGATACAGGAGGCAATTGCAGGGCACTTGCTGCTGTCCTGGGAGGGGAGTTCGCTTCCCTTGGCTCTGTGCCCTCTTGCCTTGCAACCCCCATAAGTGCTGAGCCTGGGCACAAGGGCTGATGTTCCAGATCAATAGCACACAGAGGACCAGCACACTGAAGCTAGGAGTATCCCAAAGTTCCCTTTCTCTTGGGAAAATCTGACTTCACCTCCTGCCCTAGCTCATACAATTCTGAAATAAACCACAGTGCCTCACTTGTGCTCTATATAATTTAACGAGCTGAAAAGAAAAAATGCCTTTCCTTCCCCCTGTGAAGTGGATCTTTACTTTCATAAATACAGAGAGACCTAGTTCTATCACATTCATTGCTGCATACAAAAGAAACTCACTATATAACTTTTCTTCATCCTCTTGTTGTGTTTGTGTGCAATTTTTTGGGTGTAACTTATCAAAGTTTTGCTTGCCTTTTATTCCTGCAGGCCTCGTTTGGATACAATGCATACTTGCCTTACTTCAGTTCCTGTAGACAGTGATATATTTGATCTGCTGGCCTGAGATACGCATTTCTTTCAGAAACCCTAATGTAAACACTGGAAGTAGTTTATAGCTGTGAATCAGCATCCAATGGCCATGATGATTTAAGGCTGTGAAAAAGGGACATGAAAAAAAAAAAACCCTGCACTGCAACTCAGAGTTTTAAGGTGGTTCTCTATTCTATTCTTGAATCTACAATTAGAAGTATTACAAAAAAGAGCTTCTGGATTTCTTCTTTTATTTTTTGCTTTCCTTTTTTGTTTCCAGTTTTGGTCAAGCACAGGGAAGTATTTTTCTGCTGTGCTGACCTTTTTTTCCTACCTAGCATATTTGGAGCTGAAACAGAGTCTTGCTGACAGGATTTAATATGAGGAAGTTTTGCAATATGCTTTACAGCTGGTGTAAAACTTCTTGGTGAATGTCAGAAGATAACTGGTGATAAACCAGTTAGGTATTGCTGGACATATTATTTGAACAAGATACTTTCCCCTCAAACAAACACTTTATTTGGTACAGGGTTCTCTCAAGACATCCACCCTAGTTGTTAAAGTCTACCACTTAACCAACAGAGTTAGTTTATGTGCACTTTAAAGAAGTGGCAGAGACAATCCTTGAGAATTGCATTGTTTCCAGTGGTCATCTGCAAATAAAAGGTAACGAATTGCTTCTTTTTGTTTTTCAAATGAATTTGTCCTAAAAATCTGAAATGGTTAAGAGTGACACTGAGCAATTAGAAAAAAAAGGTGTTGTGTTTTGCTTTGTTTTCAAAAGGATTTGAAGAGTGAAACCTGCTTTTGTACATCTTGTTAGCACATTTCACTGTAGTTGGCAGTTTGGCAAAGATGAAAAAATATGTTTGTTTTAGCTGGCAAAGCTTTTTAGTGTATTGGCCTGAACAGTGTTCTGAGCATCTGGATACCTGGAGTTTATTCCCAGCTGTGCCACTGCTTTGTTGAGTGACTCTGAGCAAACACCTCTTTGACTCTTTGCTGCCTGCTTCCCTCCCATGTAGTTTCTTGCGTCTAGTCAGCTGGTGAGCACTTGGAGCAAACATTTTCAGGAGATTTTTATCTGTACAGCACCTAGCACAGCTGACTCCTATCTCACCTGGGATCTGCAGGTGCTTCAGTCATGCAAGCAGTAGCAGCAAAATTAATAACATCTAATAAAGTCATTTCACTGTGTTTACGAGAAGAGAATGAAGTAAAAGATAAATGGAAATGTTTCCTTTTTCCTTCTTTTTTTTTTTTTCCTTGTGTGTGTGTGTGTGTTTTCTCTGAGTATTTCAAAGACTGGAAAAGATAAATCTCTGGTTAGCTAGGATGTAGCCAGGGAACACCATGCCCCTTCCTGTGACTCTCACTTTGTGTCCTTGCAGTCACCAGAGTCAAAACAGAAGAAAGTATTGTTTTTTCACCCTCCTAGACAGGAGAGGAGTTGAGCAAAACCAGGGACACAGCTGAAGAATAATTGGTAATAAACAGTAAATAGCTAGTGATTGTTTCAGTTTCTCTGGAACTGTAGTTCTTGGAACTCCTGTAGCTGCTCCTGGGTGTACACTACTAAGCAGTTCCTTGTGCATTTCTGAGGGGCAAGCTGCTACTGGTATGGAAAAGTTAGACACACCTCCAAACTCATGAGTGACTGCTAATACTATGCAGATAATCAATAAGGTTATAGCCAGCACATTCTCTATTGTCTTTACTTACTCATCCTCAAATGGGTTCTGGGTTCTCCACATACGTTGTTTTGACAACAGTTTTACTGCATTGACTGAAGCCAAGTTACTCCTTCACATGGGTATGAGGGAAAGTCAAGCCAGGCCAGGAGCTGAGCTTGTGGATGCAATTATAAGTGATCAGCAGTGTTTTCCTAATCTGCTTCTTTTTGTTGTTCTTTTGCGGGCTACAAGTGTTTGAGATTCGCTGCATGGTCAGAGCTGGCAGATGAATGTGTTCGCCTCCAGTGCAGTGCCCTTGTGGCAGCATTAAGCCCTTGCTTCCTACAGCACGCTGACTTTGCTGGCCAGCAATTTTATACTTCTGCAGCTCAGGGTGAGGGTGAATGTGAAAAATGGATGGTCCTTCACAAAAATGAAAACTGTTTTATGACCTGAACTAAATCCTGAAAACTCGGAAGATTATTTCCTCAGTTATCCTGAGCATGTGTTTTTCTGAGCTGCAGACAATTCAGATACTGAAATAAGCCAACTAGTGCTTCAAAAGTGTTATGTTGCTAATGTTTCCAACAGGATTTGCTGGTTCAGTATTTCAAATTAACTGATAAGGGCTTGGAAAGCTAGCTCTAGGCAATTATTCCAGAAAATTTTAGACAACATCCTGTAACAATATTAATTATTCATAATTAACAATCAACTATTCAGTGTAAATTTGGACAACGTGCAGTAAACAAGATGTGAGATCACACATGGAAAGAATACCAAAGGATAGTACTTGCAAAAATATTCTTAAACGTTCTTAAATCTATATTAACAGAAATAAATGAAATCTGGACAGCTAATGGTTTCTTATGTTTTCTCCACTTTATTCTGCAGTTTTAGTATTTTTTCAGCGTCGGCTTTTTATAATAGAATGGACACTGGTCCTTTGTCATACTGCATTATGAATTAAATATTAAATTATAAAGCATATTTAGGAAAAAAGTTAAAATGCAGTAGCCAACCAGCTGTAGTCCTCTGTGACATGTTAGCCTTGCTTTTACATGCTTGGTCACTTGTAGTCTATTTTACTAATTCAAAGAATTTACAACATGTCTCTCAGCCATTTCCAGGAATTTGAAAGAGCTTGTTTGTTTATTCTCACTTCCAACAGGCTTCTTCACAAAATTCTTCAAAATATACCAAAGACTTTTCTCCTCTGAGACAAAACTTTAGGCACCTAAAAATAACAATCTTTTTTAATGGGCTAATTAGTGCATCAAATTATTGCTCAGGCCCTTTATCTGAGACTCTGGGTAAAATCCAAATGGAAATGAGCTTGGCCAGTGCATTTTAACCTACATTTGTCCGCCTCACAAAGTCACCACGCGATTTAGCCCAGTTGGCAGCTCTGGTGCAGAGACAAGCCGGGCTGGCATAGCTGAGATGCTTCAAGAGGGGAGGACTGCAGCACTCTAACAGGACTGTGAACACACTCTCTCACTGCATTTCCTGCTCTGTGTATGCTTCTAGTCCCTGCTCCCACTTCCACCCTGGCAGCAGCATCTGACGGGCTTTGGTTATTTGAGACTTGCAATAAAACTGATTTTTAGGAAAACAGTAAAAACATCCTAAACATGGACATGCTGCGAAATGAGTAACAGCCCAGTTCCAAAGCAGAAGAAGGATTCCCGGCTTGGTCTCATTATTTACAGCTTGTGATGTGCCATGACAAGCAGTGCTCAAAAGTCTCTCTTGCCAGTGTGGCCACCCCAGGACATGCACGCACGATGTGGCAGTGGTGTGAGCACAGTGACAGATGTGTTCTGTTTGAGCTCCTGGTCTGTGCGATGTGGGCTCTACCGTGCAGGCACTGGAGTAAGGGTAGTGATGGTTTGACTGCTTTGGCTGCTTACCAGGACAGACCTGATGAGGAGATACAGTATCTCAAAGAACCATCCTGTTACAAAACCATAAAATAAATAAACAAACAAACCAGGATATTTTAGGTTCTGTATCTATTGCATCACAAAAGCAGCTGGAGAAAAGGTTGTGTCTCGAGCCAGCCTTGAAAGAGCGGACTTATGTGGAAAAAAAAAAAAAAGCTTTTAAAATTCTGCCCTAAGCCACGATTGCATAAACTCTGTGAGATATCAGAGACATTGTAGAAATTCCTCCTTCGATTACAAATCACTGTGTTTTGTTCACTTTTTTTCTGACACCTGATCGCAAGATTCCTGGGATGTTGTGTATCTCACTGACAGCACAGTCCTTGATAAGCTTGATAATTCATAACACAATGAAATCAGCAGGCAAAAAGTAACCATCAATCTATCAAGGCCAGGATGAATACCCCTGAAGAATGACGTGGTGAGGAGAGTAGACACAGCTTTGTGAGGCAGCACATAAACTTGCAGAGCTTTGAAAACAGCTTATTTTTTTTAAGGGATGGAGGTGAATAAAATCAAAGCCTAAAGGCATTAATAAATTATGTCTCATTACTTAAGGGATGAAAACAGGTCTTGTGCAACTATATCTTCTCAGAAAAAAATGCAGATAGTATAAGGTATTTTACAATTTGTAAAATATTTGGTAGAAAAAAAAATTGCCTCATGTTTTTATTTGTCACTGAAGACTCATAAATACATTAGTATAATTTTTTTTAGTCAAACCCTGCAGAATTTTGTCATGTTCCTAAAAATGTATTACAAAATGCCCATGGAATATGCAGAAACATTTTCATTGACAAAAATCTAGCCAATCCTTCTTATTTCTTTTTAATGGATCCATTTTTCTTCCCACTCTTGAAATGTACTTCAAGAGGGACACTTAGTCTCATACAAGATAGTGAGAAGATATTCCCAAAAGCAGAATAAAGAGGGAAATATTTTCATTTACTATAATATAAAATCATTGAGAAAATTTCCAAGGTTTCTTCTGTTTTCCATTAAAATCCCTTGAAAGAATTAAGTGTTATGTTTTTATATGATAGAAGTTGTCACTTCATATTTAGGGTCAGAATATTTGAATAAAAGGCTTGTGCTGAAGTAAAAAAATAATATTGACTGCTGTATTTCTTTTAATAGCTACCAAGATCATGCAGGTTTAGCAGATTTGGCATACACATTGGAGATGAAAGATAGAAAATTTGAAAAATTATAATTTTAAAAGAACAACAGTATTTCTACCTTTATTTCAGTTCAATGAAGGCATAAGAAAACTAATTTTTGAAGGAAATATTTTCATTATTGTTTCAATTTTTTGTTAAATTGTATTTCAAAAAGCACCTGGAAAATGACATTTCTTGTTCAGCAAATTACATCTTCTGGTCAGAAACCTTGCATTTGGAGAAAAATATATTTATTTCTTACTGTACCCAGTCCTTTTTTTTTCCCCTCATGCGACACAACCAAGATAGCTTGGATTGATATTCTTGTTGATTTTTCAGCTTCATTAAAAATGTCAGTACAGGCAATGCAGGGTTTACTTAGTTAACACCTCCTTCCCAGGACCAGCTACCTTTAAAAAGCTTGATCAGCCACCTACCTTGTCAGTAGGGTGCTTGAAAAAGCTGGATTAAGACAAGGTAGATGGTACAGCTGAGGTGGTCAGGGAGCTGTTACATAAAACCAGGCATATTTTTCCAGATCCTTGACTTTTTACAGTATTCCTTATTCCTCACTCCTTACATTTTCTTTGCAGTTGGGATCGTGCAGCAGTGTGGGAGTTTATCCCGAGGAAGTAGGAATGCTTTGCTAGGGGCACAAGGGGCTCCTTAGGACAACAGCCAGATCTCAGTGAAAAATGTGCCATGAAGGTCTCTTGTGGCACCCCTTACAGCCTTATTTTCTGACATTCTGGTACTGTCTCATTAGTATTGTGAATACCTACAAGCAAGCACATGTATCCAACACAATTTTGCCTTGAGTGAGAGAATTGTTAACAAAGCTGAGTCCAGTTATAGCCTAGGTGCATGAGAAGGTTACACATCCAGAACTGAGAAAGCAGGGAAAGATCTGCACCAGACTCTAGGAATGCAAATTTCATTAAAGTGTGAGATACTCCTGTCTTTTAATAGCTAGGTGGCTGACTAGTGTATGAACTAAAAGAAGACTTCTTGGAACATCTAGCCAAAAAAATGACAGAACTATTCATGCAGCCTGATGTGCTCTGAGGAATTCCAGTATTTCCAGGACTGTGAAAGTACTGAGAAATTGTTTGTGTAATCTGATGAATTATGGACGATGGCAGTTACCTGGATATTGGGAAGAGGTTCACAAGTATGTTACAGAAATCCCATTAAGATAAAACCTGGAAGAAAGGAAGAAGAAAGAACTGAGACTAATTTAATTGTTTTCATGATCTCAATCTCTAGGAATGTTAAGCTTCAAGCAAAAGTAAATTGTTTAAAAGACAAACATTTAGAAGAGACAACATAAGAACTAAACTAATAAGAAATTACTGATCTCCTGGTAATAATGGCAAGTTTTGTAAACAGCTTTGCTAAGGTTTGAACAGTTATTTCCTATTATTTCAAGAATCAGACTGAAGGTAGAATGTACCCGAAGCACTTGCATTTTAGAGATTATAGGGTTATTCATAGTATTGGAAAGAGCAAAACATTGGCTTTATGACTGTGACTGTGATTGTGTTACATCATTACATGTACAACATGCTACATTATTATCATCCTTGTTATAAGCCACAGAATTTTACCAAGAGCTCTGCCCTGTTATACTGGTTGTCTGCCAGCAGGGACAGTAAATTACTTAAACATCTAAGTAGTTGATTAAATATTACTTTATTTCCCTTAATATATGCTTTCTGAAGTGACAGCTGTAAGCAAGGAGAAGATTTCTGTCTGAAACTTCACTCTGATAAAATGAGTACTAGTAAGGGTGTGGAAATAAGGATGCGGTGCCCTTGCACCAGAGTCACATGAACCAGTTAATAGCACTTTGTATCACACAGAATCACAGAATTAGTTAGGTTGGAAAAGATTTCAGAGATCATCAAGTCCACCCTATGATCAAACACCACCTTGTCAACTAGACCATGTCACTAAGTACCACACTGAGTCTTTCCATACACACCACCTGGGATGGTCCTCCATCACCTCCCTGGTCAGCCCATTCCAGTGCCTAATCACCCTTTCTGTGCAGAAATTCCTCCTGATGTCCAAACTAAGACTTTCTTGATGCAACTTGAAACAGGCCTTTTCACCCTGTCACTTGTTGCCTGGGAGAAGAGGCTGAGCCCCACTGGCATACAACCTCCTTTTGGGCAGTTGTGGAGAATAAAGACCCCTCATAGCCTCCTTTTCTCCAATATCCATCAGCCTGGAGAACTCATGGCCCCAGTTCCCTCAACAGCTTCTCACAGGACTTAGCCTCCTGGCCCTTCACCAGATTTTCTGTATATGGTGCTTCGTGATATATGGTACCACTATCTGCAAAGGCGTCAGCCAGCTCAGGGAAGTGATGTTAATTGCAGGAGGTTACACACGGTGTCAGTAGTAGCACCAGAGACTGAAGGATCAAGTACCACGGCCAAGTATCTAGCAAATACTTGAATAGAAAATTTCAAAGCTTATTTGAAGTTATGGTAAACCGCCACTTTTCATGTCAGACTCATAGTATCTTGTCTCTGAGAATACTCTTGGTCTGGTCAGCAAAAAGACTGCAATTTAACCAGAAGATCCTATTTCATTGATGCATTGGCAACAAACCAATTCTATTTGTGACATCTCTTCTCTGCACAATATACATATCATCATTTGTCACTTGTGCTTTAAGAAAAATCAAAACTGATTCCAAACCAGAAAGTTATGGCTTCTTATCACTATTCCAGTTTTTTCAGTGATGAGAAAAGTCAGTTATATTTTAGCCACCTTAAATAGTTTTCAATAATTATATTCTTTTAATAAGCCAGTGTTCTTTGTTGTCCTACTGCAAATCCTAATAAAATGGTTTAGCTGGGTTTATTCTAAAATGAATTTGTGACGATGCAAACAAATCTAGTTCACATGCTTCCTTATTATCATCATAAATTCTGTATCTTATGATTTGTACTCCCTAGGGGACAGATTCTACATGGGCAAACTGTTTACTTGAATATGATTTCGGTGGCTGATATCAACAGAGGATCCTGCCTATATATTAAGCTGCATTTTCCTTTATTGATTGCTTACTTGACTCATATTTCCAAGGCAAGGAAATGATAGCATGTGGCTGAGTTAATCATGCAGCCAGAACAAATGAACCGAAAGTATATTGATTTAGATTTGATATACAGTAGAAGTTCTTCACTGTGAGGGTGGTGAGGCACTGGAACAGGTTGCCCAGATAGGCCACGGATACCTCATCCCTGGCAGTGTTCAAGGCCGGGTTGGATGGTGGTTTGAGCAGCCTGGTCTAGTGGAAGATGTCCCAGCAAGAAGGTTGAACTAGATCAGGTCCTTTCCAACCTAAAACATTCTCTGATTACTTAAGCTGTAAGATCTGCACTTTGGAAAAGAGCTGCTCACAAAGAGTGCAGCAATGAAGAATGAGTCTGTTGGCAAAGTTCCTTTAGTAAACCAGAAGGGCTGGATTCAAGTCAGGAATTGCTTTTTGGGGGAGGTCCTGTGGGGTCTATTGAGCAGGATACATGACCAAAATGGTCCCTTGCGCCCTCCAAGTCTATTCAACTGTAATCTGTGAATTAATGATAATTGTGAATAATTTATGTAGAAGAATTCTTGCAAGAAGGCAAAAGCAGTAAGGAATAATTTGTGCAAAACTGAGCTGTAAACAAGGGTACTGTACACTGAGCTTGCCTGCTCTTTGTCGAAATTGATGGGAGTGGTGCAAATTTCCACCTTTTTGCAGGTGACTAGATGAGGCAGTGCCCTGTTAGGATCAGCACTGCAATTAAAAGACCCTACCATATCCAGCTTCACAATTATTTTCAGTTTTGGTTTCCAGTAACAATCTAAGCTACTGAGTTAAACTCAGTTGAAGAAATCAGAATTCATAGTAGATGTTATGACTTTCTCAGTATGTTGAGTATCATCTTTGACTTTTTAAGTGGAATGGATTTGGGACAGGTTTTTTTTTTTTTCTTTTCCTTTTTTATTTCCCCCAGAGTTTTGCTACTTGGCTTTGTTAGGAATGTGGGAGGTTTAGAGGGAAAGAGAATTTTCCAACATTTGCTTCCCCTGAAGTGCTAATGAATGTTAGAAAATTTGCTATATTATGTAAGCTTTATGTCTCTCACCCCACTGAAATATAGCACAGAGGCCTTGATGATATCACTAATGATGAATTTCGTCTCAGATCGTTATCTAAATGTGTTATTCTGCTGCTTTCCAGTCTTACTTGAATAGTAAGCTGGTTTCCCAACCCACCCAACCCTTTCTAAGTGACTTAAGAGAAAACAATCTTGCTGAGTTTGCTGCATTGCTTCAGGGAGGGTAAATTTTATAGAGCAAATTATTTTCTATTGGCCTAGACAAATCCAGTCTGCAGTATCCAAAAGAGAAAAAAACCCAAGCAAACAAGGATGTCTAAAAGCTAGTGCAGGCACGTTTAACCATTTATTAACCTATTCTAACTATATATGAATCTGATTTTAGGTCAAGCTCTATTAATTTAAAAATACAATTTTATACTTTTAAGAATAATCTGACTCCCATCAGTTTAGCATTTGATCTCATTAGCAAGCAACAAGGAGGAAAACTGAAGCTTATTGGATATCAATTATTTCATTTTATTAAGAATGAAATTACTTGCATATCACATGTCAATG
>VYZQ01066661.1:13978-23981 GCA_013400655.1 Mystacornis crossleyi
GGGGGAGACAAGGAAAAAGAAAAAAAATAAGGAGAGTTCATCTGTTTCTTAAAATCATGAAAAAGCCATTTTGGCCCAATTCCAATTGACAGAAGCCTTCATAGCCTTTATTCAGACTAATACAATTAAAAGCTTAACATTTATTGCTCATTCATGCTTCCCCGTAGTGACAATTTTACTAATTATATCCACTACAAATGTACTGCATTACATCCACCTCACACAACAGGATGTAGGTGAGACTTCTTGCAATCTAATCTGTTTCAATCTAATGCAGATATAGATGTGTGTGTACATATACATATATATATACATAGGAGTAATCCATTTTAACTATAGGAGTGCCCCACTTTAAAAGGAAAAGCAGGGATAGCAATTGCTGTTATTCAGAGAGAAGTGAAAATGCAGCACTGAGATGTTTTATCAGTGGTTGTTTATGCATTTTCACAAGGCTTCTTCCTCTCAAGCTGAATTGGAGAAATCATGCATTTGCTCAGCAAAGGGTGAGACTGGGAAAAAATATTCAGGAAATTAAATGAGGGAGGAGAGGGTTTCTTCATTTTGTAAAGGAAGTTTTTATTACTTGTTTCATCTGATTGTAATTAAAAATGGGTTCCAAATCAGTTCTGACTCTGACTCTTTTTTGGGAGCATTGCAACTCATAAAGAACAAGAAATGTTGCCAGGAACTGCAAATGTCATGGTTTGTTTAAAAAAACATAGGACCCAAAGGAAACAACTAACACACCAAACTACTTTCAGCAGCTGGTAAATCTGGGCTATTACACAGCAACATTCTCATTGGCAAAGTACTGAATATCCCTATTCAAACAGAATAGTTTACAGGCAAGCATATGAGTAGTTTGTTTCTTTTTAACTCAACTATCACAAAAATAGAACAATTAAATACTTAAAATCCTGTGTGTGAAAAATCAGGGCACTTCTGAAAAGAAAACATATCCATGACAGAATTAAAACCCCTTTTATTGCTTGAGCTGCTCTCCTCTAAAACCAAGGATTTCACAACAATAGGATTTCTCACCCTACTAAATTGTTAACAAACCCAAATCCCAGTGCAAATGAAGAGAACAAATAAAATTGATCTCACTCCTACAAAGACCTATAAAGTCCTCCTGGGATATGGCTTTGACTTTTTTTATAAATGGGAACTCTAAGTAACCCATCTCAAAACATTTTTGGGACTATACTACAACGCCTTAGTCAATTCTGTGTAGCAGACCTCCAATGTAAAATCAGAGCAGTCTTTTCTCCTTAGAATGAAATAAATAGCATGTCTGTAGCTCCTGGAAAAAAGTAATAATCAGTCTCATTCAGAGCACACATTTCTTGTATAATAATGCAAAAGAACAAGAAAAAAAGCAATTCAACAATTTAGCCCACTGGCTGTGAGCAGGGGAAAAGGTAGAGAAATAAGTGCCCAATTTCTGTTGACTTTTAACAAAGGTTTGGTGCCTATTTCTACACACGCCTTTGAAAAATGTTTCCTCCAGACAATTTACAGCATCATACTAAATCAGTTCTGAAACTGGAAATAAATGGCAGCAAAAATGTCTCAAACATTTAATAATACACCCAATCAGTGATGATATATCCATCTCTCAGACAGTGTGGAATAAAAAAAAATGGATACTCAACAACATAATTTTCGGGTTTTCAGGTCTTGATTCCAAAAATATGTGTATTTATTTTAGGAAGTTGATGCCTTTCCAGTGCACAGCTCAGATTAAATGCCAGGGAAAACTCAAGAACTCAAAGACCTTGTGAAGATATGAACAGTTGCACTGCCAGGCATAATTGTTTTCTGATGCATAGCTGGCTGCCATTTAGCACATGCCATGGTAGAAAAGGTCACTACTTAAAAAAAAAAAAAAAATCCCTCACAAGTTCCACTAAGGCAGGCAGCCTGCATGCCAGGCAGCACAGCACAGCAACACAACAACGCATTCACACATATTTCCTGAAGCAGGTCGCCTTCAGTTCCACCATGCAGAGTTGTTCTTAAAATGTGATGATATTAATTAACCAGAGCATGAGTGACAAGAAAAACAACACCAGAATGAGCAGGCTTAAGTTATCCCTGAACATTATTCAACCATGCCTTTACTCAATTTCAGTAGTAGCTGATCAAGTAAAAATGTCAATTTACGAGGTGAGAACTTGTTTCCCTGGATAACTTTGAAAATTGATGGGTTGAAATTAATTGTGATTTGGTAATACAAAGTGTGATAAGTTTGGGAAGAGGTTATAGGTTCCCTAAAGAGGAAAAGGTAAGCATCTTATTGTCACACAACTGTCTTGGACAAGTGAAAATTCAACAGTAGCTGCAACTATAGGGCTTAGACATTTAGCACAAAGGTTTTTGACACAGAGACTGATATAAAATATAAGGTTTGCATGAAAAAAATCTTTACTGAGGCATGGAAGGAAGGTTTTGACCTCACTGAAGCAAGAAGTTATTTACTAAGCAGTCAAGTGGGAGAGAGAGCTCCTAGTGAAATAAAGCAGCACTCACTTATTTACAGAAGGGAAACAACCTGTACTTCAGGACAGAGAAAGTCACATCATCTTGTCTCTGCAAGGACAGAGCTTGAAGGACTCTGGTATGAAAAATTAATTTTGCCTGTGCCCAAGTCTACCTGTAATTTTGTCAAGCACCTTGTTTTGTCTCAGTTAAGTTGCTATTTATTTATTTGAATTTATTTGAAAACCTTGTTGTGCTGGAGCCATCATTTAACAGCAGCAGGTTGCTGTGCCTTTGCTGTTGCACAGAGAATGCTCCAGCCACATGCAGAATTTTTAGGTTTTCCTGCCCAGAGCATTCTGTTGCTACTACCCAGAGTTTAGCCCCTATCACTGACACTCACACTCTCAGCAGGTAACTGATTAACTACGTTTGTATGTTTATATGTCTTAAATAATCCCAACAGCCAGTACAGTCTCAGGGTCAAGGGCATATCTGTGCTCTCCTTCTCCACAAGTTATGCGATAAACTTTTGAGACTCTTCTAAAAAGCAAACATAAAATAACATCTTATAAAGCCCGTGTAAGAAAGCCTTTGAACTACCACAGTCCCACTTTTGGGTTTTCTTCCCCTTTCCCTTGTTTCCTCTGACCTTTGCTGAAGCCTTCCCAAATTCATTCTCACTCCACGCTTCTGACACCGTGTGATGCTGATCGCTTTCCTTAATGACCAAACAGAGATGAGAAGAATAGCAATGTGTTTAATGTTCAGCAGGAATTTATAACTACACCATCAAGTCAGTCACGACCTTACAAATTTCCATCAGGAGCTCTCTGGGACTAGCAAAAGAATTCATATTCAAATACATGGTCTATTATGTTGTCTCCTTCAAATATTATGCTACCCTTGCTTGGCTGTTAAATTTTACTGTTATTTAAGTAGCAAGCAAAAGACTGTGAAGTTCAGTATTGACTCAAAATAGAAGACAAAAGAAATATTATTGCTGGTTTTTGTGGATACAATTTAGTAACACCTCAACCTTCAAACACTACCTCACAGTTGTTTTATTTGGATGCGGCATTTCCATATGATAGAGACTCTCAGTTGCTTCAGTCAAAGCAGAACATAAATGAATATGACAAAGGCCTTCTCTTTTCTTTATGTCTGAGCAGGAGAATCTGGGACAAAGCAGAGCAGTCCTGAGTCCATCAGAATCAGGAGACAGACAAAGAACTGCTCATTTCAGTCACAGTCACAGCACAGGGGATCTTCCATGTCCCTCTTCACATTTCACCTGGACAGTTCCTCTAAATCAAGGACTCAGATATCACTTCCCAAACAGCAGCAATGAGTCCCATTGCCCTTCCCTTCTTCCCTTTAAAATCCAATCAATATACTGCTCTAAATGTATGTATGCTCACTGTATGTATGATGTCTGACAGGTTTACTGAATTTATGAATTAAACCTAGCTGCAAACAGGAAAGTTGTGATTTATGGACAGATAAATGCTCTCTCAATAGGCTATTGCTGCAATGAAAATGGAGCAAGTAATTCTGCTCTAAAAACAACCAAACAACAGCTACCAGGAAAAAAAAAAAAAAAGAGAGAGAGAGAGAGAAAAAACAACTTAAGAAAAACAGGTACAGCTACACCAGGTCTCATTTCAGCCTCTTCTTCCTTTGAATCTCTTGAAGCATTTCACCTGCCCAAAAGCATAGCAAGCTGACCAGCAGTCCACCATTTCACATTGCCTAATTGGCTTGTGTCCAACATCCATCCTCCTGAGGAAGATCCCAGCTTATTTCAAGCAATTTAACTGTCATGTGTGCTGGAGGGATTGAACCCTTCTTGTCCTTTGCCCTGGGTGACCTTGTGCATATGGTTCAACTTGAAACCTTCTTCTTTCTAAGGCTTTCAGGGCAATTCCTTCATTAAAATGCATCAGGCCTCCTTCCTCCAAGGGAGCAGCTGCCTTTGTTTTGCTTCCCCTAATTCAGAGCCATCAGGAGCAAAACCTCTGCTTTCTCTGCCAGCAGCCAGAGGTGCTTCCTCTCTGTGCATCAGTCGTTGGGATAGGCAGGTGCTGTGGGGCAGTGGCAAAGGGACATCCCAAAATGTCCCCCTGTGATAAGGGGGCTGCGCAGGCCTCGGGTATTTCTACCTCTCCTCGTTACATCTTCAGTGTTTTATGTTATTTGCTCAGGAAGAAATCCTGCTGTGAGCGATCTGCCATTAGGCACGGGTAGTTAAACAAAGCTCCTTCCACGTGAGTGGAGTGGAACTCCCCGGAGCCCATCCTGGCAGAGTAGAGATTATGAAAGCCGAGACACGCTCCGACAACCGCGGGCACAGCACCCTCAGCTGAGGGCAGCGCACGACACGCAGTCACCGTGACCAAAATGTGTCACCAGGGAACTGCCACGCTCGCTGCAGGAGTATTGTCTGAGGGCCAGAGGAACTGACTGTCCTCAGGTACCTGTGACAGCCTCTGCCAGGCCTGACCCAGCCTTCACATGACAGGATTTTATTCCAGCTCTCCAGAGCTTGCTGAGTGAGGGCTGGAGAAATGCACTGCAGGAGCTTTCCAGCATCCTCTTAGACTGGAGACAACAGGGCTCCTGTGACTGCCATGGCCTTTCTTATTCACTAAGAGTTATTAACAACTTCTCTTTATTCTATTAAGATGAAAAGTATGGATTTTTGCCAGCTGATACGGGTTTAAAACAATAAAGTATACCCCAAACACCACTCTTCCTTCACCCATCTCCCCATCCCGTATCAATTAATTTTTTAAACTTATCTTTTCGAATTTAACATCTTTTTGAAGTCTTCGGGAGCTCGTTATTGAAATTTTAGGCATTGTCATCTAAAACACCTATCCATGTAAAAATCCTGTAACCTGTTTCTCCTTAGTTTTCATCAGGAGAGTGAGTTTCTCTGGAAACTACTATTCAATTACAACTTAAACTGGAATATCTGGTCCTAGAGCAACTGGCCTCTTCTTTTCTGTTGTGGTATGTAGGCTCCAGATAACTTCTATCAGGATTTTGTTTGAAATATACATCAGGCAAAATTGATTCCCTATTACCAGGCAAAAGTACACCCATCTTCCTCATCCTCTGTGTCTTTTGGATGCTCTGTTTGTCATGGTAATGCCTCAGGCATTTTCCCTTCCTGTCCCAAATAATTTTAACAGGATAGCATGAAGTTTATAAATCCCTTCTATCATAATAACCCATGATTATACATTCATTTTAATCACAGGACATAAAAAGATCCAAAATAATATAACCCTTTCCTTACTAGTCTGTAGAGCCTAAAATTTCGCAACATAAACAAAAAACAAAGTTCAGAAAGTGTTGTCTTTGCTGGGTGACATTACCCTCACTTAGTGCTGGGGAACCCCTTTGGGGAATCTCATTATCCCATCAAATTTCTGTCACTATATCATTATTCCATTGTAATAAAACACCCTCATTCATTTACTCCAGCCTTTCAAGTGAAAATGCACTGTATTATACTAAAGGCTCATCTAGCTGTGAACAGAAACCTCTCTTCTCAAAATAACACTCTTCAGAATCCTCTCTATGAATTCAGTATAGAAGTAAGGAAGACAATTCTAACAAGTGTCCTTTTTCATGACAGACATAATTTAGAATTGTTATCAAGAGACTTGGTATTCCAGCAACGGTCTTTAATGAGGTTTTTTAAACCGCAGTATCATTATATAAAAAGATTTTATGGAAGATAATCAGGTCATAAATATATCATCCCTTCCATTAGTTCATCTTTACAGAAAAGTAGCTTGGTTATTTTATCAAATGGGTTTTGTTAGGAAATTTCTGATGCCCATAAAGAGATTGCTTTAGAAAATCCAAGCAGAAGAAAATTATTTCATTTCAAGAAACAAGGACGAGAAAGCACCTTTCTAGAGCAACTGGCCTCTTCTTTTCTGTTGAGCCCTCTAGCAGGCTTTATTTTTAAGTGTGTGTCAACAATTTAAATGAGCAGTTTGCTACTCACACAAACTTCCACTGAGGATTCACAAGAAGACAGATGGGATCATGGAGCAGTGGTCACATAAATGCCTAAAAGGCAGGTTACAGTGAGGCACTGCGTGGAATTTTTCCCTACCATTAGGGTTATCCAGTCAAAAAAGCAGCACGGAAGGAACCAAAAATTTCACAGCACTTCACAACAGTGCAAGTGCAGCTTCACAGTAACCACAGAGCAAGTGTAAGGCGTGAAGTGGCTCAGTGGGGTGCAGAGGGAAGGCTGAAGGAGAAAGGATGGTGGGGAAGTTGAGAAGAGGGGTTTTCCCATTCCGGCATTATCCAGAGTCCTTGCTGCTATCATGGACCACATCAGCCTTTTCCGGTCCAACTTCCTCCTCAAGGATCTGGTGCAGCTACCTTTACCTTCTCCTCACCTTCCAAATTCCCCTGGCCTGGTCATGAAAAAATGTGGTTATAAACCTGGGAAAAAGGATCACCTAATTGGGTTCTGACACTTTGAATGATGCTGACTTAAAAGTATCTAGCAAGATAACCAAGTTCCTGAAGGAAAAAATTTCTAGGAGATTTTAGGATCAAATAACACAGAATACATTTTGACTTCTGGCTGACATCGAAAAGTTACAAAAGCATATCTGGAACAATGCCTTTAAAATTTTTCCAGAAAGTTTTCTTTGAGGTATCATATTTGTCCTATTTCTAACATGAGCAGGGTCCAAAATGCCCAATTTTTGATTTCATTTCACCTCAAGCACTCTTCAGAGACACTGGAGAAAGGATACAAGGATGGCAGATTGTGATTTTAAGAACCAAGGTCTTCTCTTGGGTCCTGCCTAAATATAAATGAGCATCCAGTGATCCAAGCTCAGAAAGGCATAATTTTAAGGTGTTCAAAACTGATTAAGTTCCACTGTTGCACCTTAAAACAGCTTCCTCATCAGTTTTCATTTCCTTCTCAGGTTACAATCAACTTCCATCAATAACCATCATCCACTTTGCACATTTTGATTCAGCTTCAAAACACATTTGAGGAGAATGAGCTTTATTATTCTCACACAACAAGCAGGAAAACTGAAGTACAACCACAGTTTGACCATTTCCTGCACAGTCCTGGAGTCCTTGGGCTGGGCCAGGCAGCACTAGCTGCCAGGAACGCAGCCGGATTCTCTACCTGCTGGCACTGGGAAATGCCAATCATTCTCAGGGAGAGCATAAAAATCCTCTTCCCACTTCTGTCATTCCAGAAGTTTTTCTAACTCTTCCAAACCATTTAGGTATGAACTGCATTTAGGTATGAAACTCCTGAAGGGGAAAAGAAAAAGCAAACCCCAGTAGCAGCGTATTGAATTTTGTGGTTAAAGAAATTCGAATTTAGGCAAGCGTGACTGAACCACCATGCACGTCACATTATCACCTAACTCCTTCCACAAAGTCTGCTTTTACAGTTATTTTTTTCTATCACTGAGCAGCAGTTTTACAGGGTACTTGACTTCATGGCACTGCAAACAAATTGAGTTTCTGCACCTTAACAGTGAAGTGGTGCTGATCCAGTGATGTATTACTCAAAATGTGCAGGCTGCTGAGGGACTCAACGGGGAACCTGTACTTTTTAAATTAGGGGTTTTTTCAGCTTGTAAAGATTGACAGTATTGACACCTTATAGCTGGGGGTAGGCCTGGTGTATTTTACTAACAAAACGAATGTTACTTTCAGAATCAGTGCCACAGTGGCAGGTTGAGCCTGAGGCATCCAGTCACCTTCCCCTGTGCCCTGCATTCATTCCCTCCCTTAATTAACTACAGAGACTTGGTAACACTACAGATCTGGGGTTTGTTTGAGGTATTTCAATCGCTGATATGCATTAACAAAATGGCCCCCAAGAAAATAAACAGAGAGGAACTGATAAATAAAATACAAAACCAAATACATTAATATAGCCTGAACTTTTTATAAGTAAGGAAGCACCCAAGCTTCAATTTAGTCACTTTATAACTCTGAACAATAATTACTGCCCTTCCTTAATTTTCATTGTGAGAGCATCCCAAGCACTGGATGCTGTTTAATTCCCATAAACTTACAGCTATTCAATATCCAAACTCCTTAGAAAGATTTGGAAAACCACCGGCTGCTCAAGGAACACATTCAACAAAAAACCTGCCCCATCCACCCCATCTGGAAAGCAGCAAGCCCTTGTGCCTTAGAAAAGCACTTGTTGAGGTACAAAAATGAAAAGGTTCAGAGCATGTTCCAGTTGTTACAAAAAGAATTTAATTTTAATTCTTCCTTGACCTTTTTTTGACCTCTCCATCCTTCCTTGACCTCTCCATCTTCCATGGTAGTCCATGGGCTAGAACAGGGTGAGGGCAAGGTGTTGCATGAAATTGTTGGGGTTTTTTTGGACACAGATGATTCATCTTGCTCTCATTCATAGATAAATCACATTAAGGTCATGCCATAACTTGTTCCCAGGCTGGGAACAGGTGTAGGTGGGGGGCTTTTCTGCTTTCCTCATAAATGCAAAGCACAGTGACCCTACAAGGCTTACCTGGGCTTTCTCTTACTCCCTAGACCCCTAGTGGGGTCTGCCAGACACTCAGAAGAAAAATCTTCCAAAATCCAGAATATCTTCCTTGGATTTGTACACTGTATCTGTTGCAAATTTATAAACACATTCATTGGAGGAATTAAAAGATCTAATGTATTTTTGGACCTCAAACATAATCAAAAAGTTCTGAAATGCCTCTCCTATCCCTGTCACTGGAAGAAAATCCAACAGTTTTGTCCAGAATGCAAGACATTCTGTGCTGAAATAATGGATGAAGGTGTGGAATAATCAAGATAGATGGCTCTTAATTTAAATGTAAACAATGGGAGTACATATATTATACATAGACCTACTTGGAGCAAGGACAAAAACCTTTTGGAAAACCCAAATCCAGCTTGTCAGGTCGAGATGGAGCAGCTCTTTCAAACCACTCTGTCCCCCAGACAGAATGACAGGGTGGCGGGAGGAAATGATTCCTGCAGTCTGACTACAGAAATAATGAATAATCTACTCCAAGTCGGGTTTTTTGCATTATTTATACTCAATACACTGTCTCTGTAAGGATGATTAGTGCACCATCTGCCTGGACCACAAACAGGCATAAAGGAGACAACCTCCTGATTAAAATCTCATTTCTTTTAAACAGAGAATATGAGCCCACTATCCTTTCTGGACATGCAGACCTCCAGTCTCCTAATTAATCTACATCAGTCATTAGATATAGATAGCCTGGCCAGACCTCAAGTTATTTAAATGCATCACTGAGCTAAAATATAATAGAGCCAAGCCACAAATATGAAGTTCCTTATCCTCTGCAACACTCTGTGCAGGATTCTGTGTCTCATTAGGGCAGAGCGTCAGAATTAATCAGGAGCTCTGAAGAGAGTTTCTAATTTTTATCATCACAAGTCTATGACTAATCCTGGGATTCATCTGATAAATGGGAATGTCTGCCTCAGAGTT
>VYZQ01066666.1:4603-15264 GCA_013400655.1 Mystacornis crossleyi
TCCCCGCTCCGAGGAGGAGGAGAGAGGCTATCTACAGAAGACATTTGGATTTTTTTCCCAGGTTTTCTCTCTACAGCAAGGGGGGTTTATTGTTTAGCATTATTATCCTTTTCCTCTGTGTTTGTTAAATAAATAGTTTTTATCTTTCACTTTTCTTCGAGGAAAAAAGTTTATTTTTCCCAAACCTGGTGGGGAAGGGGTGGTTTGTAACCTGCCTTCTCTCGGAGGATATATTTCTAAATCTGGCTAAACCAGCACAGATTCAGTGGAATAAACTTCTTTATATTCTCTTAAGTTTGGTGCCTGCTTTGCGTTCCTCCCTATTCTTATCTCACAAAAGGTAAAAAATGCAAACTAACCCACTACACTAAATTGGTGTTTCTGCCCGGTTTCGAACTGAACCCGCTACATCGGGTCTCAGACTTTTGTCTAATCTCACTGGTAATATTTGAATGTTCGTGTTTTTGTGTTCATTAGAAGAGCTGCACACATGATTTCAGATTAATAGCAAGTCTAAACACACAGAATTTAAGATGTTCTTCTTTACCTATAAAGCCCATTAAAATTTTGAACATTATCTCAATGTGGTCTCAGCGTATAGATGCTGACTTTGGCATCCACCTTGCCTCAGTACAGTCACCTATATATATCTCTATTTCATATCCAGATATCTAGATGTATCTATGGATTTATCTACACATCTGGACCACCACACTGAAGTCATTGTGCTCTGTGTACACTCCATTACCATATGTATTGTTCTCAAGATAAAAAAGAGTTTTTTTCTGGCCCAGACTACCTTCTCTGTAGACATTAACTTCCATCCACATGGAATCACACCTTTACAAGAGAATAAATTTTTAATTACAAAATGTCACTTCAAACACAACACAGTCCTTTTGGTCTTTCCACACTAAAACACAAAAATAGGATGAATATTAGAACTAATAAGTATAACAGGAGTCAAGATATGTTTTCAGTTACCAGCAAAGCAAAATAAACTAATATCTTGAGAGGATTCTTGAACTGATTTCTTTCAGCTTTCACCTGACTTATGCACCAAACCACGAAGACTCTGGTTCTCACTAGGCTCTTGTTGAAGAGGGGCGCACAGGCTAAGAGCTGGCATGGCCAAAATGCCAGCAATCTTCAGTGTAAATCCAGACAACACTTAAATAAATAAATCAAATTATAAAACAAAACTTAGATATGACAAATAAGAATAGAGGTTGTCTTTTTATGCATTTTTTTCCTTCAGTCTAAGAGTACATTTACACTGCCATTGAACAAAGTGAAAATCCCTGTGTCAGAATGTAATAAAAATATATTGTTAAAACCTTGTTCCACACAGAAACTGATCAGACTAAAATTATGTTTAGAAGATTACATTTCATGTTAGTGACTCCACAGAAATGAAGACATTCAAAAGATCAGTATTTATGCTGCTAGTAGTCAGGAAGTTATACAACACTTTAAAATATAATTAAATTTGATATAATACTTGCTTTTATTAAAGATAAACAAATTGACATTAAGTCAAGTTTAACATGACATTTTTCAAAAAAAAAAAGTTAATTCCCTCTTGGGTGGAGGAATTTGACATTCCAACACTGCATGGTGACTCATCTACCTGACCAGAATGCACTGAAATAATTTGCCTTCAGTAATAACAAGCAGCATATTGAGGCAATTATGATCAATTTGACTGTAACTCCTGTCTTACAGATCCTCTGGAATATTTTTGAGGAGATTTTTTTACCAGAAACGTCACAGAGGCCATGACAGGGAAAAAAAGGTACACTGATTTAATATAATCAGTGAAGCACTGATTATATTAAATTAAACTAAAAAATGCACCTTGTGCAACAACAGGAAAACACTGTTGCCTACTAAACTCATAAACAGCCCGCAGAACTGAAATCAAAACATTTATTTAAATAGATAGCTATTTGTCTGCATTCAAGGTTTGGCCCAAATCTAAGCTATAATGGAGCTGAAAGCACTAAAGATTAGAGAATCAATGTTTCTCCTAAATGGTAAGGCAGAGAAGGTTGCAGTACATTTACATGTAGCTGAGATATTAATCTATACAATCACGCAGTTCTCTGTTTCCATGGCAACCATTAGAGAAGAGTTTTCACCCTGAAGGAATTTTTCTTTCATGGTACTACCGGAAATTGGAACAACGTTGGTTATCTGTTGCTCAGAGCCCAGGAAATTCAAGGATAGGTATAACTACACTCTAACCTTGAGAGAGGCTGAGCCCACCGAGACCAGAGAGGAAAGTCAGGCAGATCTACGCGGCCTGGAGTATCTAACTTTGCATCCCCTTTCACTCAATTTCCTCCAAAAAACCCCACAACTGGCAAGAGGTGCACCCAAGTTTAGATTCATTTCACCTGAATGAGACTATCATAATGAAAGGGAAACAAATTTGAAAGAATAGAAGCGATTCCATGTAAGAAACACTTGGTATCACATACGAGGAGAATCCAGCCCCTCCGCCAGAGGCAGTTTGTGTTGGTCCGGCAGCCTGGCCACCCACCCCACGGGGGCTCCTGGCCACCCTGCTCAAGTGCCTCTTCCCTTGCAGTCCATCCAGCCAGCCTGCCTACAGATGGAACAGCCGGAAGGAGCCATGGCGCAAAGTTTACATGACACAACTTGGGAATGACCCAAATAGCATGCTATTCTCACACAGGGTATTAAAAAAAAGCAAAACACAACCATTTTTGTAAGGATATGCTTTGAAGGAGTTGAGACTTCCACAAATATTAAAGAACTGTACTTTCAGGATGAAAAATTGTCATTTAATGTTAGATTAAAGCAGCTTCCCAGGAATATGCTCTCTGCTCTATAGCAAAATGTAGATCCCACAGGCATCTTCCTTAAAAACAAAGTGCCTGGAGTGCCCTCTCCTGAAACACCTCCCAGATTTCATCTTATCTCTTGAAAGATTTCTCATATCCTCCCATAGCCTAAATTACCAGCAAGGCAAGAGGTAGGTCCAAGCTCTTTACTGATGCCTTGCAGCAGTTCAAAAAAGGCTGAATCTTGGGTTAAAAGTTTCCTGAAGAAAACATGAAAAAAATTGGTTCATCAGATACTCTTCAAGAAAGGCCAGAAGACAGGACTACATATTAAAGCCAAGTGTGATAGATGTTTGTGGCAGAATAGCATTTAACAAACCACTGCAAAGCCTGCACTCTCCCTTTTTTTGAGGCAGATCAACAGCTTTCATTATGAAACAGAAATCATATAAATACAAATCATAAATACTCGCAGATGGAAGAGGAAACGAAAATGTCAGTAACGTGAGATTCTATCCCATAATCCTATTATTTTATTTTAAAAAAAGCAAATTATATTAAGGGATCATTTTCCCCAACTATTCAAAACAGCAGTCAGCTCAAAGCAAAGCATGCTATCATAGTGACATGCTCAGAGTTTTATTAGGAAGCATGTGTATTTTAATCTTTTGATATTTGTGGGGGATAAAAATACCAAATTTCTGTCCATTTGTCTGATGTAAGCAGTACACTAATACTGCAGTATGTGACTTCTAGTAACTGAAATAACTTCTAGCTTAAAAGCATGACAAAATATTACTTTTATAGCAAGCATAAAGTGGTAACTCAGACATATCCAAAAAATGTAAACAAATAAAGAAAACTAACTACAAGAATACAAAACAAGAATGCTTCCCCAATGTCTTATGGTTCAGAACACGTACGTGAAGTTATCTGTGTTTGCTTGCTCACTATGCTGGAACACAGGATAAGAAGTATGCAGAAATCTCTTTAAAAACAAACAAGAAGAAAATTACAAAAAAACAATGAAACAAAGACAAACAAACCAACCTCCAAAACAACAACAAAAAGTTCTCCGCATGGCACCCTCCCACAAAAACCAAATTATTTTTTCTTTTTTTCCCACTCAAACAAGCTTCCATTATTGTCTTTTAATTCTAAGATCACTTTGGATGTTTAGACAGAAAATTAGCTGGTAGAAGTTAGTTTATGCGGTGGGTTGACCCTGTTCCCTCCTCAGCTGGACAGGGGTGAGAAAATAGAATGCAAGGCTCATGGAACAAGGTCAGGGAGCAATCATTCACCAATGACTATCACAGGAACAACAGATTCAGCTTGGGGAAATCTGCTTAATTTACTACCAGTCAAATCAGAGATGGGTAATGAAGAGTCGCTGATGGGCTTGGCCATGGGCAGTGGCGGGTCTGTCTTGGAGCCAGCTTGCACCGGCTCTGTTAGACACAGAGAAAGTTTCTGGTAGCTTCTCACAGAAACCACCCCTGTGGCCGCCCACTACTACAACTTGGCTATGCAAACCCAATATGTATTAGTAAATTCTCTCATTGCTAGCTGACAATGTAATTTGTTGAAAATAACCTGTTGATCTAAGATGACTGCTACCTGCATCAGCAGATGGAGAATGCCAAATCAAAATACTTAAAAGATCTAAATTGCTATAACTGGAATGACTTAAATTTTGAAATCATTAATAATATATAGTCACATTTATCTAAAAAGAGCAAATGTATGATTACTAACTTTTGTACACCTAAAAATTTAGTATGTGAAAGCATATTTGTCAAATACTCCCCTGATCATCCTTTCCTTACACTTTTTTCTTCCTAAATTAAAGTGAAACATTAAACTGTCACTGTGACAAAGGTGGGAATAACTCATTATAAAATATTTTTTTTTAGTCAACTAATTTTTATTAATGCTTTTCTAGACAATTTTATGGCACTTCTTGCTAAATTCTACAGGAACTCACAAACACAGTCTGTAAACAAAATTGAGGTTCTCAGTTCTCAGTAGGACAGAAATGTATTTCTAGGGAGCTGAAACACCAATCCTATAGCCTTTATTAAAAAACAAAAGTTGAATACATTTCCAAATCTTCCACACAAATACTCAAAAGAAATGTAAAATTTAAGTAAAATATTTTAATAACTGTGCAATGCATCTGTTTTGATTCAATGGGATGTGTTTTGCACCTCAGGACTTCTAGACTGCTGGTTGTTCAGATGGCTCACTCACATTTATTTGTATCAACAAATAAACAACAAATCTCTACCAGGAGATCATTTCAGCAGTCTGGGGAAGTTTTTTCTCTTTTGTAAGAGATCTCTAAAAGAGGTCTCTTAAGCTGTAATAAGTTGTAAAAAGCACCAGGTTTTTTAAATGATTTCTAATGTATTTTTCCTAGAATTTACCAAGTCATTAAAAAGGTGGTCTCTATTAAAAAGCAAATTCTTCAGAGACAAATACACTGAAGTCAGTTTGACATCTACATAGTGGGGGAAAAAGTCAAAGGCAACCCTCACTTCTATTTGGCTAGAAATTCAATTTGAAATATCATCATCATCTCTTTTCTCATGAAATCCAGTCATGGAAATTCTTAATCAGTGACCTGCCAAACTCCTCCTCATGACAGATTCAGTATCAACAAATAATGCCCTGAGGTTTCAATATTCATTGACTTTTCTATTACTCCACTTAGTGATAAACCCCAAACCAGAATATAAACCATGACCTACTTCTTCCATTTTAGAGATTTCATTTACTGCCTCTAGTGATAAACTAGAAGACTACTCTCCAGGGGCCACATCAGCATCTGAATCCGAGAGGGAAAATGAACATAATCCCAAACTCTTAACAGTCAAAGCTGAAATTCAGTCCCTGAGAAAAGAACATCCTTGCACATACTGTACAGGACAACCATCTGTCTGAATACATCAAGAGAATATTTCTGTCTGAACAGCTACTGAAATCTCCAAACAGAACATAAAACTTGCTCAAAATTAAACATAATAAGCATTCTAAAAGTACCATGATGCAAAAAATCCCACCCCAAAACAAAACAAAAAAACCCTGCAGCATTACTTATTAATTTAAACTGAAATAGATCTTCTTGTCATCAGGCAATGAAATTCAGCATATTTCTTCCTCCTTTGCATCTATGATAATTATTCAAACTTTGTTCTATTTTTTACTGTGCCTACACCTTTCAATAGTTCAAGTACTGGGGGAAAAAAAGGGAAAATATAATTGGTCTAAAATACAGCACATCACCAAAAACAGCACACTCACAGTCCTCCATGCAAACGTCTACGAGGGCATTACTTGGAATATCACTCATACAAGGACCAGAAACCCGTATCAAATGGGTTCACAGGAGATAAAACACTGTGCCTAGAAAGATAACAAATACAAGCACTGTCTTTATGGGATTATGTGGTGAGACTGCATGTCCCTGAGCTAAACTAAGCTACAGAGGCAGCTGAAAGGAGATAAATGACACCAGCATAAAGTTTAAGGGAACTCGCTGTTAAAGGACCATTGAGATTTGCACTGTTCAGACAGTAGTTGTGGGGTCAGTGTGTTCTTCCCCATTTTCCAGAAAGTGCTTTCTTTTCCTAAAGCCAAGGACTCTGAGTTCTTCTGAATTAAAAAGTATAATCAGTATTTGCATTAAAATATGGAAAAAAATTACCCTGCTTCACTTCAAGTAAAGGAGGCCGGCATTTTGAGGAAAAAAAAGGTGTAATTTAGTTTGTTCACATTAAAAAAAAGTAATAAATTACGCACTCAAAGGCAGGGAAAAAATAGTCTCTTGCAGGGTTGACACTTAGAAGTTATTGTCACCTTCCTCTTCTACTGCTCCTTATGTTAAGTATTACATTGAATAACTGACCACTTTAAGAGTGTTAGAAACCTTGTTGTAACCCACCACTATTTAAAAAACCCCAGATATAGTTAAGGTGATTAATTTTCAAGTAGGAGAAAACAACTTTTAAACTTTTCAGGAGCTCATCTACTAAAAATATATAAACTCTCTCCTTTTTCTCAAAATCTAATGTATCACCTCTGTGGCAAAGAACAGATTAAATCACCTGGGATATCATTCATTCCCTTGAACTATTCACATATTTCAATATATAAATTAACCTAAAGATTGATGAAATATGTATTCAAATCAGTGTTGAAAATACTTTATTTTTTCCACCCCAAACACTACTCATTTATAAACAACAGATTCTATTCCAAATGAACAAATAATCTGAGTATGCAATTTGAAAATATGGCAATATATATCCTTTATAAATTCAATTTCTGCATCTTTATGATGGCAAAAATGAGAACAAGATCTTTCAGATCCATAATTTATCAGAAAAGTTTTAAAAGAAAACAGAATGACTACACTAAAATCAGGAATTCCATTATCAGCAAGTGAAGCTCAAAAATACTGCAAGACTATACAAGATTTAAATATACCAAAACGACACTCTCTTCTCTCCCTTCTCCCAAATATTCAACACTATGTTTACACGAGTCAGTAAAGATTAGGAGAACACAGGTAATATCTGGCATCTCTTATCCCTAGCTATTTAGGGAACCAAGAATAAAGCAGCTATCACAAAATAATACTACCCTTTTTTTGCCCTTAATATCACAGTAGCTTTAGTTAAGCATTGTTCACGTGGCCTTTTGCTAGCCTACTGTTTCCATCATCAGCAACAAAAAGAGGGCTAAGGAGATCTCCATCCTTTACTGGACAGGGGGGAAGCAGTGACAAAGGATGAGGAAGAGGCTGAGTTACTTAATACCCTCTTTGCTCAGTCTTCAGAAGTAAGAAGGCCAGTGGCATCCTGGCTTGTATCAGCAATAAGTGTGGCCAGCAGGACCAGGGCAATGATTGTCCCCCCTGTACTGGGCACTGGTGAGGCCACACCTCAAATCCTGTGTCCAGTTCTGGGCCCCTCACTACAAGAAGGACATTGAGGTGCTGGAGCATGTCCGGAGAAGGGCAGTGGAGCTGGTGAAGGATCTGGAGCTCAAGTCTGACGAGAAGCAGCTGCGGGAGCTAGAGGTGTTCAGCCTGGAGAAGAGAAGGTCTGGGGAGACCTTATCCCTTTTTACAACCATTTGAGTACCTGTAACAAGGTGTCCTGGGTTACCTGGTATTCTATTACCATTTTTAGCANTTAGGATGTTTAGATAGGATATATGTCTTCAGCAAAAGAGTTGTCAAGCACTGAAGAGGATGTCCAGGGAAATAATTGTGTCACCATCCCTGGGGAAATTTAAGACGTGTAGATGCAGCACGTAGAGAAATGGCGTAGTGGTCAACTTGGTAGTGTTAGGTTTATAGTTGGACTAGATGATCTTAGAGGACTTTTCCGACCTCAGCAATTTTGTGGTTCTAAAATAATAAACATGTTTATTTACTACAGACTGAAGTATTCAAATACTTATTCGAAACATATTCACATTAACAGTGGTGACAAATTCAAATTCTTTAGTTACATTAATGTAATCATTCAGAACAAAAATAAAGAAACAAAAGACGCACACAGATGTTACGTCCCTGAGAGAATACAGGGACGTATACAGCTTTTATTTAATTTTCATTAAATCTAATTGTCTGATTTACTTGCAGGTTCTTAAAAAATTTTTGCTAGATTCAGAGATATTAATACATCATTTAAAAATACAGTTTAATGATTCCGAAACACCCTGAATCAGATTTTTTAAAGAATTAATGGGATTCCCACTTCACTGTAGATTTATGAAGTATGGAATGACTCCAGAGTTACTGAGCTATTCATCACGTTGAATTGACAACCCCATACAGTGAAACCACCAAGTGGACACTCTGCCGCCAATATGCTCGAAGGTACATATCAGATCCAAATGAAATGTTCAGGTAATTAAGAATCTAGAAATTAAATTAAAACACTACACTATGTTTCAGTCTGTATCTAAGGATATATTAAATACTAAGTACCCAGAGACACCAAAAAGCACAGACATAACATACTTCTCTCATACAATGGTAAATCCAACTAGCTTGGTATCTCCTTCCAACACACACAAGAAATTCAATTTTTTTCAGAGTTGAAAAGCAGAACCTAAATTTATCTGCATTCTAAAGTATTAGAGACGCCTTTACAACTCATCAGTAATGAAATGTATTAGATCATAAGCAGTATTTTAAGAATTTTTCTTCAAATATAGTAATTCCATTTGCAGTCAAATCAACATATGAAACAAAGCTAGTGAGATGGCTTTTGCAGAGTGATAAAAAATTTAATCCTTGGTCTACGTATCTATCCACGGAAGGTGATAGAGTACTACATGAGAAAACTAAGAGATCATCTGATGGGATATGGCCATTACAAGTTCTGCATAATACCAACAGTGTTTGAAAGAATCAACACTGATACCTAGAATGACCTCCTAGCAGCTAAGACCGTGGGGAACATCTTAGGAGAGGGTTCAGATCTTGTTCAGGCATATAGAAACACAATACATGGGAATAATTTTATGTAGTAAAAGTAGTTGATGGAACAATATTGAATAGCACTGACAGAACAGTAATTGTAATGCTCTTAACATTTACAGGTCAGATCTTTTCATCTTACTTGCAGTGAACAAACAGTACTTTGAAAGCTGTCCAATGAATAGTAGCTAAAAAACTGAATTAATCTACACTTTTGTGGACAAAAGAAACTGTTATGCAAATTACTTCTCATCTTCAAAGTTGTCTGCAGATAAAGCTCATTAAAATCAGTTTTATGCCAGTGCCACTCCCTTGATGTCAGCTAAATTATTCCCAATGCATAACTCCACATGTGTGATTAATGTCAGATCTAATAACCAACTATTAACAGTGAAAATCCATAAAGCTTTCTTCTGTTTCTTTCTAGGACATACAAAACCTGCAGAGGGTGCAAGGTACCTTAAATTATGGTAAACCACTAGATTCAGCTTCTTTCCATTTTTAGCATCAACTGGAACACAAGTTTCGATGGCAGAAATTCAAAATATAAAAGTTTGGTTAAAAGGAAAAAAAATAATATTGGTTATTGAGAAAGGGGAAGGACAATCTTGAAATAAAGATGTCTGCTTCTGCAGAAATAGTTCACTCAGTTATAATATTTGTGTTGAAATTGCATTAAAAAGGTAAAATTGTCATGAAATGCATTTGATGTGACACATTTTTTGTTAGTATTTTTATAACTGGAAAATGGAATTGAACTTTGTCACAGTGTAACACATACCAAAACCTCCACAAAAGTAAACTGGAATACAAAAAGAAAATTCGAAATTCAAACTGATTACAGTTCAATTCCAAATGTAATAAGGAGATTGGAAGAAAGTTGAGAAAAGTGTTTCACATGTCACTGATATGCCACTGCAGTTTTTCAATAAAGTATTAGCTGTACAAGGGTTGTGCTGTTGTTGGGGGTTGAGAAAGTTTTCTTTTTGTATGTGTATGTGTTCTTTTCTTCTCCTCTCAAAGGAATTTTTTCCCATGTTAAGAGGCGATTGCTGGGGTACTTAAGAGAAACAAAGGACCTAGCCAGCCACAAGGGAGGGGCCCAATTGTCCTTTTTTTGGTCTTGGTGGCGTCTTCTCAGGTGGGGGAGCAGAGATATCTCGAGATTTAGAACTGGAAAAAAAGAGGTGGGGTAGAGTGCTTGAGATTCATTGCTCTCCTGGCGTTTGGAGGGAGCGGAGACTTGCAGCCGCCGCGGAGAGAGTTCATCTCACTACGAGGCCGTGTTTTCTGCTGTTTTTGTCCTTCTGCCCTGCCCTGCCTCTGACACCCCTTCGCCGCTGCTTTTGGAG
>VYZQ01066666.1:15709-64545 GCA_013400655.1 Mystacornis crossleyi
CGTGGAGATTTTTCCACAAGAAAGAGTTCTCTCATGGCTTCAGTGTCACAGTAAATCAGCTGCTGGAAAATGGTTCTCTGCTCGCCATGTGACAGTCCCTTCCCTCGACTTACAGCTTCCCCCACAACTGTTTTCGAGGGTTCAGTCTTAGCTAATGGGGTACCATTTCAAGGATGAACTGTTCAGAAGAAAAGGTTCTCTTCATCTATCTCTGGGATCATCTTCATCTCTGGGAACGGAGGTCTTCTTCTTCCCCAGGGGCAAGGGTCTTCATCACAATCACTCTCTGTTCAACCTTCTCACTCGATCACAGCTACTTCAAACATTTGCTTGTTTCAGCACAGGCACCTTTGCTCATGGTTGCAATTTGAATGCTCCACGCCCCCCATGCTTATCATGAAATTACAAGAGTACTTAGATGTATCATAGTTCATCACCATAGCTGTACAAAAGAATTTCAGCTTCTAGGTTTGAAGCATCTCCTCTTTCTCCTCTCTCTGGGCTTCGGCTCTTCCTTCTTCACTGACTTTGGTGTCTCTATGGTGTTTTCTTTTCGTGCCTTCATTTTTCCCTTTCCTTTGACTCGGGAGAGGGTTAATGTCTATAGGTTTCATCTGTTCTGGGGAATCTTACAGCACTGAAAAAGTTAATCGTACCTGGGCCTTGCATCAGGAATTTGTCTCTCACTGTTGGTCATGTGATCTCTGCCGGGCAGTGGCCAGCGCTCTTTTCGGTGTAGAATTTCATTTTTCGGTGGCCGCACTGGGGAGGGCTGCTCTAACGGAGCAGAAGCGGCTGAGATTTTAGCCGGGTCGCGCGAACCCCCCAGTTACCTGTCCAAAAGCCGGAAGCAAGAGAGCTTTCCCAGGATTTGTTCATTCTTAAATGTGGTTCACAGAGGCGTGTCAAGCTTTCTTAAGTGGCTTAACAGAGTTGTCAATATTCAAATTAGCCAGCTGATTGGGTTTTTTGGGTCTAAGGGAAGCTGTCAGCAGCTCCTTTAAAAAAAAAAAAAATCACTTCCGTGGCTGGTGGATTTCTCCTTAACTAAAAACCAAGCTATGCTAAACCACAAGTAGTAAAGAACCATATTTTCAGATGCACAGTATAGAAATGTTATTTTTAAGAGGGGGAAAGGAGACATTTTTTATATAACTGAAGACTAACAACTTTTTTGTTCCTTGTACAGCAGTATCTTTTGCCACTCACTTTTCACATAGGTACCCCTGAAATTTTTCCCAATCAGCACCCTCTTCAACTTTCAAACATTGTTTGACTGGTTTTCAGACATATAGGTGAGACTGAGCTGCTGGCGCTTACTGACACAGGTCATTCAGAGAGCAAGTACTTCTTCCTCATGCTGCCCACATACACTTTTTCTTTGAGAAAATTTAATAATGGCTGATTTTCTCTGGAAAAGGAAAAGAAAAAGAACTTGTCTTAGAAAGCCTGTATTGTAGCATAAGAGAAGGAGGCAATTTCCTTACTCAATTTCAGTGCCAATTAGCAAGCTGTGCAGCTACAGCTCTCACTGGGAGCCAGCACCTGCCAACTGTCACTAGACCAACAGAGAGAAAAGACACAGTAATGTTTTCATACACTTCTGCAGTCAGAATTAACAAAATAAAATAATTTTTAAAAAATCTAACCAAAATACTATTTGCAAACGTCTGTAAAACAGTAAGAGAGTATTTCTAAAAGTCTGCAACAAATATTTCTGCTTTTATTTCCCACTGCACTGAGAAAACATATACACCTGTAGTTCTGGATAAGGAATTTAAATCTGTGAAGGATTCCTTCATTGCTTTCAGCTGTCTTCAAAAGAGCCCTCTAGGTCTGACTGACTGAAAAATATCTCCTTGTCTGGTATCGCAGTCTTTTTCACAATTTTAATTTTTTAGACATTTTGAGAGATGGCAGGCTTGCCGTTCAAATTATGAATTAGGTATTGGGTTTCCATATTACATCCTGGGATCAGGTGAAGCCCATGATCTTGGCCAGTCAAGCCTTCTAAGATGTTCAGAACTGCCATTCCATCAGCAGCAAATGTTCAGAGACCAAATCAGCACTTGCAATTCTTAGATGCCTTTCTCAGGAACAAAGTCTGAGAGACAACCACCTGTTAGCAGACAGGCATTTCACAGGTAATAACGTTCCCAATTGGAAGTATCTTGAAAGACCTAACAGAACTTCAAGAACGTAAGAATTTGTTACACTCCTACCACTTTCTGAACTCTCTCAGTTGACTCTCTGTTTTTGAGACACGGTCAGTAAATTTATGAGCAGTCCTAATCCAGACTAGGGCAAAATCAGACTACTTGTTTTAAATTATTGATGTGAGTTTAAACTCATGCAGACAACTTAAGACTGAACAATAGAACAAGCTAGGCAAATTAAGAAATGTGTTTGCACTTGTTAGCTACTGCCTCCTCTGACCCAGCTTCTCATCACTCCTATCCTGAGATGTGAGATTACATCTACCTAAGGAGTTCTCAGGCCATCAAGAGAACTTCCAGGGAAGATGAAAGAACAATGCAGGATGAAAGCCTGGTTTACAAGTTTTAATGAGCCTTGAATTTGGAGCCATGAGTACAAACAATGTGTCAAATTAATATATCCAGCAAAAGAAAATGTTGCTATTTTTCAGGAAGAGTAAATTAAGTTTTAAAACGCCACCCAAATGCACACATTGGCATTTTTTCATGTGTACTAAACAAACTCCCAAGTAAAGATCCCATAGAACAGGAATAATGAAATCAGAAAAAATAAAATTACCCTGTAGATTAAGAGACATAAACCCACAAAAATAAGTATGCTTTTTACATAAGTTCTTAGCAACATACTGAAGTATTGTTTAGAGGAAGCAGAAGTGTCTGTGTTCAGTGAAGTTACTCCCAACGCCTAAATATTGATATTCTATACTATGGTAAACATCTTCAGCCAGAACGAGCTCAGTCCAATCCCAAACTTGCATCTGGATGATAAAGGTTAAAGGCCTAACATTAACAGCTAACAAAAAGTCCTCTCATTTAAATTCACCTATTTTTAACTCTGAATTTTCTGTTCTGACAAAACTTTCATATGAGGAAGATCAACTGATGAGCAAAAAAATACTGAGAATGTGTATTCAACAACTGATTCTCCCAGAACAGGCAAGAATTAGTCCCTGGACTCTTTGGAATGATTACCTGTGTTTTATGAGGCTGAACCGGAACTTCCCTGCTGGTACACCAAAATTTCAAAAATTTAATTTAGTAGCTACACAAATAACCATATTTCCCTTTTAATTATTTTAGCATCTTAGATTATAATGTATCCAAGACAAATGCCAAATAACTACTCTTTGGCTGCTTGCACATCCCACTAAATAGCACAGTATCTAGCCAGTACCCATGATGCCTTCGGTTTTAACTTCTGTACTTTTGAAATCCTGTATTGCCTAGTGTGTAACTCTGAAGTTTCTTACAGCTTGTTAGCTGCTCTCTTAGGCCAGATAGGCACAACAAAGCTTCTCTGAGCTTGCTATTCAAGGACACTCAGGCTGTCCTAGGCCTAAAGGTAGAAACTAGGGCCACGAGAGAGGTGGAGAAATTGATGAAAGCTAAAGTTTTAATTGGTGAATTTATGCTGATATGCAAATGGACCAAACCTATAACAGTGTAAAGAACTCGTGACTTGCCGTCCATCTTGGGGTCCATTTTATGGAAGCAGCCTCTGGCTCCCCAGGGTGTACCTTGAAGGCCCTTCAAATAAATACCTACCTTTATTCCCTTACTCTTGTCTAGTCTCTCTTTCTAGGTAGCTGGAGAAGGCAACACCCACACAATAAATGTTTTACCCTTTTAGAAAGGCACATGGTACTTATAAAAAGAAGTTTAATACCTCATTAAACATGAAAGCCCTTGAAAAATCGGCCACGAATATCCTAAATGTTTGGAGTGCTTTAGTTTAGACAGTCACAAGTAAGTATCAAAACTGTTCTACGTAAAAGTGTGCTAACCTTAACAAGCGGCTGTCTAGAGACGGTTACTAAACTGCTGGAATAAAAATTACATTTCAAGGTGCTCTATGTCCTTCACTGTACTTATATTAATCCAGTTTTCTTTCAAGCTGCTCTGCAAAGAATATCTAAAAGCTGATTAGTTCTATTACATAAAATAAGTAGGTGCTTTGGTAGTATTAAATAATCACAGAACAGTAAATTCTGACCTGTTTTCATTGGTTTATGTGGTATATTAGAACTTTTTTGACAGCGGCCAAAAAACCACATATATTCCTTCCACGCTCTCCTTTCTTCTCTTGGCACTTGTAACATACCACAGTGCTTGGTATTTGTTGGTTTGGGCGGGGGGGATGGTTTGTTGTTTTTTAACAATAAAAACTTGCACAACACCTACACAGGGAACCTTAGTGACTATTTGCAGGCTTTATCTAATCTGTCAGTTTAAATACTATGTTAGCAACACTGCCAAGGATAAGATCAGCTAAAAATATTTAGTAGGTCACAAGATCCTGCTCCATGAATGTAAATAAAACTGAGGTAATACATAAGTATATGGTAATGCACTAAAGTATACTTCCTTCAGAGTTGTCCTAGTTAAAAAAAAGATTAATTCCTATGCAGATAGTCCGTGCTTCCTTTCAGTATATGCACAGGCAAAGTCTGGATTATATGAAGATACTGTAACTTCAGATACAAACATCACATTTGACTGCAGTTAACCCTTCTGAAGAAAAAAAAAAAAAAAAGGCCTTTTTATCTTTTGAATGCTTCAAATAAGATCTCATAGAAATGAGACAAAACAGGTTTTATGGTTCAGCCACATTTAAGACTGGGTCAGCTGGTCTGTAGAGAACCCACAGAATGTATTACTATAAAAGAATGTGAACGGAAGTGGCAACAGCTGTGCTTTATCACAAACCTGAGGCTGTTTTAACTACAAAACTTCCTTTATGCCTTTAAGTTTCTATAGCAATCTCTGCCATTCTGAGCAGATTAGTAAACCCCCATTTACACAACAACAAAATACTTGATTTAATCAAATTTACCTTCTTCTGTGTTTCACCTATACAGTTAAGTGCAAATTGACCCTTTTTCTCACAGATACTGCTTTTGTCCATGCCCCAAAACCCCATTTTGGAACCACACAGCATAGTAATAAATGAATTGAAAAATTGCTGTTAATGAAAATGCAATCATGTCTTTTTCACTCAAAACCCTTTAGTTATCTCAAGTATTCTTAGCTAATAAATCACAGATCATCATCACATTAAAAACAAAAAGCTATTTAATATTTTAAAACAATTATCCACTCCACTATCCCAGAGTGAGAATTTATACTGGTCTTGCTCCTGTTTCATACTCAATGTGAAATTTCCAAGAAGAAACGGAGAAATACTTCAGTCCAAGAAATTCCTCAAGTAATGACTCATTTTTTGCACACATTGACAGAAGATGCCCAGAAGAATAAAAAGCATCCACTACCAAGTAAATGTACTTGTTAATTTCAGTAATACAATGCAATTAAGTCAACTTAGTTTTTACACTGATATTTTAATAATGGAATTAGTAACTTCTAAACTCAGTTCTTCAAAATCATCCTTTGAGATTATATGCTTCTCTTCCCTTCTGCTTTTGGGAGTATTTGATAGAGGTAACTTTCTTCTTCAGTTCATTATCTTCAAGAAATAGGATTGCATGGGGGGAAAGACCTTGTATACAGATATGTTTGAGCATATGAATATAAGTTAATCTAACAGTGACTGGATGAGGTCAGCGTGTCAGATAAGACAGTAAAGTATTTTTTCCATTAAGGAATTTTTAAAAATAATTTTAATTATGTTTTGCCAGTGCTTTCCAGACTCTTATTTTATAAATACTAGCTACTTAAAAGAACATAAATGCTTCATCTAAACTCCTATATGCTTACACATATAATCTCTTCATAAAAAGGCAAGAATTATCAGGTAAATTGGTTGTGATAGGAATTACCATATACATGCATTTTTCAGTTAATGCATCAGTAAATTTTGCAAAAATCTACTTTTGAATGGGGCAGATCAACACCAAGAAATGAAAGAGGCAATGGACTATTATAATGATGCAAACGAATTAGGATCTTATTCAGCATTCCCTTAAAACTATGACAATAAACCTTTTCTCCTACACTGACTTTAAAAAAAAAAAAAAAAAAACCATAAAAAAACAACCCATGACCAAAGTACCCAAACTATGCATCTAACAAGACCTAATGCAAAACTGAAACAGAAGTCAGCATTGGAACTATTCCAAGAGTTATCCTTCAGTGATTTTGGTTTGGTTTTGTTAAGGTTTTATTTGTTTGTTTTACAATAGCTGCAGAGTAGTTACGTCAAGCAAGAAATTAAAGCCATCAAAACAAAAATCATACAGAATTTTTAAAGCATAATAAATGCTGAACTTTCACCTTCATTTTCAAAACAATCTATTACAGTCAAGCTGCAGACCAATTCTTCCATTGTGATGGCCTGTTTATACATTTTTCAGGACTATCATGGCTACACCTAGTCTAAGTGGCAGAATTGGATACTTCTTCAAAACACATTAAAAACTTTTGAAAAACTGTAGGGTCAGGAAAACTCAGAAGGAAAAGTTATAATAAAAATATAAAGAGCAAAGAGAGTTCAGGAAGTGACAACAAGAAGGCGAAAAAAGGAGCATTTCAGAATGCCTGCCTTCCCAAGATCTATTTCAAGAGCAGCTGGTCTCCCTGGGAGCTCCTTTATAATGAAAATCTGAAGTGGAAACTGTTCAATATTCCAAAGTTCATTTTTATAAAAGAAGTAAACTGTAGACTGCTGATGAAAGGGGAGCTGGGCTTCTGGCAATAGTATAAAAGGGAGATGACCTTATTCTTCAGAAGAAGACTTTCAGAAAACAAAAGATATGTTATTTCTAGCTGCTCTTTCTCATTTATCTTAATTATTTCCTTTTTTCTTTGCTCAAAAATGATCATAGTGAAAAAATGCAATGCTTTCTCTGAAGTACTACTAGTAACAGTACAGTTGACACTTCTAGAAAGAGCAAGCCTTATCAACAGGTATGTTATCCTTCTAGGCACTTTTACAAATTTGCTAATAATACTTGGTAAAGGAAAATAGAGTTTTGCTCTACAACATAAACACATTTAATCTATTTTCAACTTCATTTAAGGTCTTATCAGTGAGTAGTTGGCAGGACAACTGATTGCCTTTATCAAAACAAAGTCAGCTTTATTCCAAGTTTCAAAGAAAGCATTCTAGTTGGAAATACAGCTATCTAGAAGGAAGTCTTCATTAAGAAGTATTTAAGGTATATGACTGCTTCTCTTTTCTCACAGAAGAAAAAAAATAATTTGGTTTATTTCTCCTAAGTTCTGATGAATCTTAAACATGAAAAGCATTAAGAAAAGACATAGTGAAAAACAAAACTATATGTGAAAGGTTAATTTACAGTATTCATAAAACCAAGACAGCTTTCCAAAAGGTATGTATTTATCATGGCATAACATACTACTTGAATCGTAAGTAGGCACTATAAAAAAACAAATCAGTGTTTTTACATTACACAGAAATTTTAAATTACATGGATTTCTGTCCTGATTGTGGAAAATCCAAAATTTCCCATCTCACTGAAGCTGATGTATTAGAACCAGCCACTCTTCTGTTGTCTCATCCCTCTGCTTAAGACAAGGCACCTAGTTATCTCCCCCTTCAGTAAGCACTGATCATTCCCAGAAAGATTAGCACCATAACTAGGAACAACTTTGAAACAACATGAACAGCCTGTTCCACTTAGCAGCATCAGTGTTTGTTTTAAATATTTACATTCATATTTTGAGTATATTTTGTATGAAAAATAAATTTTCATTAAAAACAGTTGTATTAATAGACCCGATTCTTTTTTCTAATGAATCTGAAGAATTACAACTTGTTACAACTCAAGTGTTAACTGATGAAGCTACTGCATCCTGCTATTACCTCCCTGAAAACAGACCTATAATAAAACATCAAGCCTAACTAATGCACAGCAAATCTACTAGTGCATTTAAATACAATTAGCAATAAAAACGATAAATGGAATTCAGTCTGTAACATTGTTTCATTCACACACTGAATAATTTTTCTGTTGGCACAGCTATCCTCTCCCTTTCAGAAAGTACTGCTCAGACTGTATATTGACATTTTCCCCCCACAGAGAATTACAGAATTACCTCATAGGATATTTCATGCTGTAAGAGACGTCAGAATAAGGGATGTCGTAGTATAATTCATATTGCAAGGGACATCGGGAGGTTTCCAGCCCAGCCTCCTGCTGAAAGCTGACATCTGGTCTGGTTAGTGGGGGCTTTCTTTTTCAGTCTTGAAAACTTTCAAGGAGAGAAACTGAACAACTTTTCTGAGTAACCTGATCCAATGCTTGACTGAACATATAAACATCTCTCCTTGATTTTTACAAACAAATTAAATTTAGCAGTTGGTAAACTGAAGTGCATTACTCATATTTTATGGAAAAGAAAACCAATTTCATGCCGAATCTAATACAGCAGTAGGTTCAACTGTCTAAAAACTCTGAGTACTGGCTTGACTAGGAATAACTAATAGTAATGCTTGTGTTCAACTCTTGCTGAACTGGAGAAAATTGAATTGTCTATGGTAAAAGAGGATGTTTCTAATAAAGCTATAAAAAGATCATCTCATGACTAAATCCTGATCTCAGTGCTACGGGCTAACTCGTCTGCATGGGAACAACATATAATCTGTCCCCTATGTGTCAATTATGAAAGCATTATGTAAATAAAAGCAAAGAACTTGTTAAATAAATATATTTATATTTCTTCATTTTAACATACTGTATCACATTAATTATTCAGTCTGTAGTGCTGACCATAGCTCAACCATGCACCTTATTTCGGACCCAAGAGCTATTAAGTTATTGCAATTTTACCACATCCAAAAGACTATCTTAAGTAAACAAGACCACTATAGTGCAGTGGTAACTCCACCAGTTTTATCCAGCTCTGAATTCAGTGAGAGGCATACATCATCTTTTTGTAAGTATTTGTCTCAAGAGGCTGTAACAAAACCTTGACATAAAATGAAAAAAATTAGTATGAATCCAAACAAAACTCAAATCATCAGTTATTTTATTTGCCAGCACAGAACCCCACAAAACTTAACTAAGTAAAAATACAGGATATGCTACACTCAGAACTGCTGATTCTTTGCATAATTAGGACTACTGGGGTCGCTGGGTATTTCTAATGTTTACAACTACTTACAACTTTGTCAAAGTGTCCTGTCTGTCCTTGCTTTCTCACAATGCATATAAAACATATACTTACACGCCACATCAAAAAATTTGTTCAAGGTTTCAATTTTTAAAAGGAACAATGGAGGAAAACCACAATAATTTTTCTCCAAAAAATGTTTGTGACTATGGCTTGAAGCCACCAGCATTGACAAGCTTCAAGTTAATGCTATGCTCTTTCATTTATCTCTGAAAACGTAACAAAGAGCAACCAACTTCTAAGAAGAAAGTACTGTGTTGTTTCAGTGGAGAACAAAAGCCACCTTACTGTCTCTGAAGAGGAATAAAAATTGAGACCAATATCTTCTAAAAGCACAGAAAAAGTGACTGGAGACTGAGGAAAGGAGACTGGAACAGGTTGACATAGCAAATAAGGATGAGGAAGCTCCAAGGAACAAAGAAAAGTAAATGGAAGGAAATCTGACAGGAAAAAAGGGGACAGGACTGGTTGAGACAAGAAACCAAAATTTGGAATGGTCAAGCCCAGGAACACCTAAAAAACTTAAGACTGAGACCAGCTACAGGACGATAAAGACGCTGTTATTAGGATACATATAAATGATGAAGTGAAAAGGACTGTGCTTGCAGAAGTCTAGCAAGAGCCCTCATGCACCACAACACATTCTAAAGCCTACAGCAGAAAGGACTTCAGTCTCCCACCACTTTTCCACTACCTGAGCAACTGCACTACAAGTTACGCCATTCTGTTTTACCACTGTTGGATATAAAAGGGATTGCACTCTTACAATGCTATTACTCCTGATGGTAAAAGTTCATGAGGTTTCTGCAAAGGATTAAACTTTTCCAATTCTCTTTTTAACCACTGTAGGTCCAATACAGTAAGACAAAAAGAAATTTATTTGGAAAACTGAATTTTTTCTGCATTTTCTTGGTTTGTTGTTTGTTGGCTTGTTTTTTTTATTTTTTAATTCCCTTAAATTTAATTTTCTAGGTTTTAAGGAAGTATATGGGACACGTATGCACATTTTACTTCACAAACAACACAAAAGAACATTAAGTCTACTAAATCAAGCACTCAAAAGATGTAAAATGATAAACTGTTGTCTTTGCAACCATAAATAACTTCCCTTGAGTGTGTTTTTTTATAATATTTAGATAAACATGTGCTTCTTATTCAACGTTACCTTGCCACAGAAGATGATACAGAACTTAATGCTTAATCCTAAAGATAGGACTCTTGTTTTATGTACTGAAGAACGGGGCTTGCAGGAAGAAAATGGGACAGGCGCTCTGTAATATGCCACAAAAGCTTTAATGACTGAAGTTCCCTCTGTTGTAGCTTCCCTCATTCCCCTTACTATCATGCAGCAAACCTTTAACCTAAAATTGCCGTAGTTTATAATTAACTGTAAATTCCTCTTTTTCCCAATTCACTCTTCAGATACACTCAGAGATGTGGAGCAGTCAGGACTCAGAAAAAGCAGTAGCAGGTGTAACTTGAGCAACGTATTTACAAGAATTATAGAAGTTTCAAACTGGACACCAAAAATGAGTGAATACTTTTCACCTAACCCTCTCTGTGCCTCTAGTAACCATCTGTAGAAGTCTTGTCTCATCTTAGGTAGTGTTTGAGGAACTAATAATACTTTGTGGGGCATTCTGATCACATAATGATAAGCACTTTAGCAAAGCTCATACAGATGTTATCAGTTCTGTCTTCCAAGCAGAGCTGAGTAACATGGAATAAATAAATCATGGGCTCACACAACGATCAATGAAAAATACTGAATTCTTTTAAGTGAGCTCAATCTATCCCATGCAGTGAAAGACAAGGCTCCTGTGGAAACAAAAAAAGATAGTATGTGATCATGTCATTAAGAATGTATCAGAAGTACATACTCAGAAAGGCACTTAAAACCTCTTTGTTCCATAAGCTTAATAATATGGGATTTCTCTACAGAAGGGGTTTAAGATACTCAATTTAAAATTCTATGAAATTATGAAGGTTCTTGCATAACCATGAAGCTGTGTTGAGGTTGCAATACTTTTTAGCACCTCTCAGAATTAAAACTGGAAATCTCTTATTTAGAACAGCATTGTGGATAATACAAATATGGACAAGGGCTGAAGTGTTTTGCTTAGGTTATTTTTACTTTTTGCAAAATTTAGAGATGGAAAGGATGTATTTTTTTATAATGACAACTATCACTGAAGACAAACTAAGCAACTGACACTGACAACACAGATTTGAATGTAAATGACCAAGTAAAAGCTTCATACTATCAACAGTTTTTGAGGTGAGTTCTTATTAATGAAATTTTGGTCCATTATCATTTATACAACATGGGCCAAAGATCATCCTTTCACAGAGATCTGTACAGTATTTGCACGGTAAGGACATTTAGAAGTTAGTAGTGGTAGATGAAAAACACTGAGAATTTTTATAACTTCAAGTTATTTCAGAAAGCTTTCCCCTGTCTTATGCAATTTCAAGGGCCGTGTTCATTATTTTTACTGGTTTACAAGTAATTCTATACAAAAGAGTGACACTAAATAACATTTGTTAATACCGTCTTTGATACAGACACCTCTGCACAGGTGGCTGCATTTTAAAGGCGTATTTTTCCCTAAATTGTACAGCCTAATAATTACATAATGGCTTATTTTTGAAACGTCAACAAACCCTTAAACGTTTCGTATGCTTTAATATAACTGTATTATAATATTGTTATATAACTATGACTATGCTAGAATATAACACTCGAAAACATTCGCAGCTCAGAGGTCACAGTTTACTTTCATTACTAAATGGAGCATAGTTGATTAACTGCATAGATAATCTTCCGAAGGTTTCATAAGCAGAATTAAACAGCTCTTCATAGAGCAGATGCAGTTCCTAAAGAGCCGCTCACCGAGGTGCAGCTCAGGCGCGGCACCCTCGGGCAGGCTCAGCCCCTCCAGGTGCCTTTAGCGGAGCTCAGCAATGGCATTTCTGCCCTCACCAGCAGCCGCTGGTGCGGCTCCGAATTACTGAAATTTACGGAAACGCGGCACTGAAAAAGGAGAAGTTAGCATTTACAAGGGGAAAACAAAGTGAAACGCTATTATTTTTACTGCAAGAACGTGAAGAAAAACCAACACCCTTTTTAGCCCGTCACCAGTAAACACACCCAAAAGGCAGATGAATCAGCGTACGGCGAAAGGCTGCGGCTGCTTCGGCACAGACCATGGTGCTGAAGTGATGCCCTGGAAGGCCACGGTACAGATGCTTTTTCACACACGCTGCCAAAATCTATACGTGCGCCGTAGGAAACGGAGAGGAAACCGCGCACGAGGCTTCCCCTGCGGCAGCATCCCGTTCGTCGCCAGCCCGCATGCCGCCGTCGAGACCACGATCGGCGGGGACAGCAGCCGCAGGGAGATTACCCGCGGCAGGCGGCCCACTTTCGGCAGCCCGGGGTGCCGAGTAATCCCGTACCCAGCGGGCAGGCGCCCTGGGAGGGGGCAGCTTCCCCCAGCCCGCCCCGCTTCCCCTGCCCGGTAAGGGCCCCCGGCCCCGGCCGCCGCAAAGGAACGGGTTCCACCGTGGGCCGTGGCGGGGCTCGGGGCTGCCCCGCCGCCCCGTACCCCCGGGTTCCCCCTGCCGCACCGGCAAAGTTGTGACTCCCCGCCGCTGAGGGGACCCACCCGGGCGGCGCCCCCTCCCCGGGANGGGCGCGGGGAGCGGCGGCGGCTGATTGGACGGGGGTGATGTCACTCGTGCGCGCGCGAGCGAGTGGGAGCGCGCGCGAGCGGGGCGGTGAGGGAGAGCGGGGAGAGGTGAGGGGAGAGCCGGGGAGAGAGCGGGAATAGGTGCTCGTGCCCCCTGTTCCCGAGGAGCGGGAGGAGAGCCGTGACGGCAGCCGCGTGGTGATAAGCGGGGTGAGGAGTGCCGTGGGGCGGAGGCGCGCATCGGCCGGCTGCCCTGGCTGCGGTGGGCGGTGGGCGGGATGAGAGGGGCCTCTGCAGAGCGGGAGGGGCGAAGGTGAGCAGGGCTGGAGGCGAAGGGGTCTCGGCCTCTCTCCATCCGCGCCCGTCCCGCTGGCTGTGACCCAGGACTGCAGGTGGAACAGCAGCCCGCGCTGTCCAGGGAGCTTGTGCCGCACCGGCTGCCGCTGTCACAGAGACACACTCACACGTAGTCACAGACACACTGATACAGGCACAGACTGACACAGGCACAGACGCACGGGCACAGCCGTACGCGCTGCACATGCCCAAAGGACGGGTGAAGCCCAAGTTAAGATGCTGCCCCTACCCCCGAGCGTGGCTCTCAACTACGCCGGCATCCACGGACCGCATCAGAAAAGAGCTGGAAGACAGGATAGACCTCAAGGGTGCAGTCTCGATGCTCGGGACCCCCGAGGGATGTGCTCGGCAATGCCAGGTTCAAACTTTCAATTAACACTCTCCTCACAAACTATGAGAATGATTTTGAAATGACACGATTTGTCTTCAGCCTGAATTTATTTTCTGAACTTTCCATCTTCTATGTAGGACCATATTTCTTAATTCTTTTTCATTACCACAAAGGCTAGATACTTATTTTTAAAGCCTCTATTTGTCCCTTGAGCCCAAGTCTTGTGGTATTTTCCACATTATAAATTGCAGAAATCGAAACTCCCCGAGGGGAAAAAAAGAGATAAATATGGGCCTTGCTGCGTACCCTCTTGTAGAAAGTAAACAGGTCCAGAGAAGTGGAGATACGATCCACTGAAGAGTCATGAGCTGCCAAATTTGTGATGACTTCTGCAGGAAGGACTCATGAGGGATGGAACGTGGAACTTGCAAAATTTTGAGATGAGTTCACCCTGTATATGAAATGCAATTTTTGGTGGTAGCAGGGGCTGCAACCCCATGACCCTTTATATTTACAGAGAGTGACAGATAACACACAGGCACAGCAGAAATAACACTTGACTAGGTTGCACCACCTACATGACAGTAACGACCAGAGAGTGAAAACTTCAGCTAGTCCAAGGCCCTCTTCCTGAGGCCCCCTGTTGCTTCATGTTCAGTCCTTATATTGGGAGTAACACCAAAGCAACATACATATCCCCTTACGAAAAATCAGGTTTGTTCAGTAGAAAGACATCTGAAGTCCTTTTTTTTCCCAGCCACTTGAAGTAAGGAGGGGAGGACTGCTTCACTTCTAGCTGTCATCTTGGGTAGTCCTCACATGTCTGAAAGGATTTGAACTCTAAACACAAGATAGCACTGACTTTACGGCTTTGCTGTTTGCTGATTGCACCAAATATGGTTATGTCAAGTTCAGTGAGCCCATACTCTCACAACCATATGGGTCAGAACCTTGTTGTTCAAGGATAAAAAAGATAGTTCATATAAAACCCCAACCCAACAGATTTTCATTTAATCATTCCAGAGTTGGATATTTAGACTTGGGTCTTTAATTCCTGTGTTTTAATCCAATGCTGACCATTGTATGTGTACGCAAACATTCAGAAGAGGAGAAGAGCTGTCACCATTGGTGTGCTCTCAAAGCAGCAGGGACAGAGATTATATGCCAGGGAGAAAATTGGTTGGTAGCAGAAGTGCAGAAAAAATGGGAAATAATGACTGAACAGCATATTAAGGTAAACAGGTTAGATGATGCATGTTGGCATAGTCATATAGTCATGAAACAGAGGGCATCTGAAGTATTAGTGAGCTTTGAATCTCTGGCACAAACCTCACATGGACGTCAGTGTTTAGACACCTTAACTGCTTTCTTATGGTGAGGACTATAAAACTGTTTCAGCCCTTGCTGGGATTTAGAGCAGTCTTACGACTGCTCTGAATGGCATTCAGTTGTCTTAGGCTGCATTTTACTGCTAGAAGCTCTAAACCACAAAGTCAGCTCTAGGATGATTTGCTGAAGGAAATACTGGCCTGCTTGGCGTGTCCCCTCTGACGTACAGCATGGGCTGCTATATACTGCCACCATGCATTTAACACTTACAGTAGTCTCTGAAGGATGTTCCTCCTTAAAATTCAGTAATTTCAGTTTCTGATTTCATTGCCAAAAGTTAAGATGGCTGTCTTACACGTTTTGAGGCAGGGTAATTTTTTTTTACTTAAATATACCAGTGGGTGTCTCTGCACTGCACAGAACATCTCTGTCTCTCCCTTTGCTGGATTCAAACCTCCTTCACTAGACACAGGGAGTCAGTAAAGCAAAACAAGAACAGAAGACACACAAAAAGCAAAGACAGAGTGCTTTTAGCACCCTGTGCATTTGTAATCATCAGCTGGTCATTATTCCGTAACACTGTCCCTATGATCAATGTATATTTTAGTTCATACACATACCTACATTCCTGGGTACTTGATTCCTGTGAGGAATTTGCTCCCTAGAGAGAGCCACAAGTCATTTAGGATCCAAACATAAGGATGAAATAGACGTAGCTGCAGCCTGCAGCTCTTGTGGAGGAACAGCAACCACTGACCTCACTTCATATTTTTACAATACTCATAGCATCCACCATGGGAGGAAAGGGGGGGTAGGGAATATGAAGCAGGGACAACAGCTTTCTCTTATTGTAATAAAACAGAGACAGAGGCCAGCATGAGCTTTATATACCCCTACCCAGTCCAGCAATCTTTTAGAGGATTAATGAGATTAGAAGCCCCTATTGTTTTGCTAATGGCTGTTTATTTGAAAAATGGCTTTTCTTGTAAGCATACAGAAATGACCATATGTTACCCCACACTCCTATGATGCCTTGGGATACTACTAAAAGCAAAGAAGGAATATCATATTCCAACTGCAAATTTTACGAAAAACAATTAATTTTCCCTTCAACTTTGTGGCTATGGAGTCTTACCTCGTTGAGGGTAATGCATTAAAATAGATTAAGAGTATTCCTTTGAAGAATCTTGCTGCAGCTTCTGCTGCTGAAAGAAGTCCAACAATGCTAACAATCCATTTTAAAATCCATGGTTATTTGAATTCCAGATGTATATTTGCAGAGATAATTTGAACTCTGGCTATACCCTAGCCTATCATCCATGAAACTGACACATGCAAGTTCCTTTTCATTGCTCCCAAATGATGCAAAATATTTCCCATGATATTAAATATTTTCAAATGAAAGGAAATTTTAGAGTCAGACTTAACTGAGCTGAACACTACTCTTGTTGAATTCCAAGCTTTTCAGAGTGAATGAAACACATCAGAAAGGTAATTTTAATTATAGAGCTTAAAATAGAGCATACGGCAAGACTTAAGGTTGAAATTAGATTTTGTATCATATGAGTCTATTCTCAATAGCTTGAAGTTTAATCACTGAGGCTGTTATTTCCTATGCTTGATCTCTTTCATGAATCAAAGGTTTCTGGAAAATGATTCAGACATTTTTGAGGGTGCTAAAGGATAAAAGTAGATACTTTTAATGAGAAACAACTTTTTCAACCATTCTTTTAATGGGAATACTGTCCCTATATCCCTCCTCAGAAAGGATTAAGAACTTGAGGTCTGGCAAAAAAAGTAGCTTAGAGCTCAGACAGGTTTTTTTGTACAAACAAAAATATTAATATCTGACAAAGAACTGTAGCAGGAGAGAAATTAAGAAGATGACATTATAATATGTTTACACTCTGTTGCTCACTGACTGGTACCATATGCTCTGGATATGAGTCCAACTTTGGACGTTAGGTTGCTGTAAGTTGCACTGGGGTTTGTTTAAGAAGCAGTCACATCATGTCATGGGTTGAGTGAATATAAAATTAGATTTTCCTCTCAGCAGGCAGATCTCAACTTTGCCATAAATCTAACCCCACAAATGAAAATATTTAACTTTCCACTGAAATTCTTTTCTCTATGAGCTATTACCAGGATACCAAGTTTGTACCACAGCACAGGCGACTTAAGTGCAACTTCAGAGAAGCAGAAATTGCTCAGATTCTCTCCAGAGTCAAAAGTACAATCTCTCACCAGTCCAGTCCATATTCCATGGATGCTAGATTCCATGGATATAGCCAGATGCATAGACACAACCTTCTCATAGCAAAAAAAAGGAGGAAACCAAAAGAAACATTTTTAGAAAGTAGATTGCATGGCCCTGTGTTGGCCGTTTCTCACATGTGATGTTGATTCTATTGATTACTGGTGATGCCCACAGTTACTCATTTAGCCCAGGTGAGAGACCATCATGTCATGAACACAAAATTCTGCAGTTTAGTGACAGTTTCATATATAGGGAAGATATTTCAGTTTTCTTTAAGTATATGTGAAAATTTGCATGAACACTATGCAAAAAGAGTAGTAGTACTTATTGCTGGTGCAAATCTTTAAGAGGTATTGTGTTGCCTTAGTTTTCTCACCCCGCTGTTATGCATTAGAGTTTTGCAGGGGCTTAGTGGGTTTTCTTCTAACAATTCCTGTCTCATCCACCATAAAAAGCAAATACACGTGATACAGCATCTCTGTAATACTTCCTTCTGTTCAAAACAATCAACCGATTTAGGCATAATTTACAGCTAAGTGGTGCTAAGTAAAAATTCCTCTTCTTTTTTCATTTTGACCACAAGTGCAGTTCCTAATGTTCTCCAAGGTTCCCATCTTCAAAAATTATCTTCAAAAAATACAGGTATGACAAGATTTTAGTATCCTTGTTTCAGTATATGCATCTAAGACACAAAATGACATGTGGAAATTGCTGAAAAAACTGCACATATTTCAGCAACTGGATATCCTGGGGTTTTTTTCAGAAATGCTAAATATTTTCCATATTCTTTATAGGCAAGGGAAAAGGCAGATAAGATTACCTAAAATCAGGACTGAGACTGGCACTTCAAGCTGGTTGAATGGAGAATAAAGAACACATCTACTGTCTTTGAAAATAAAAATGACTGAAGTGGCTTGCACAGTAACATACAGACTGTGAAAGATATGGAGCTTAGTTCTCCTGTCTTGATAACTTCATTTAAGCACTTTCTGCTATTGAAATCATGCAGTGTAAGGCTTTCACAAGAAAATACACAGATTTCAAAGAAAGTCACTTTATTCAAACCTCAGTAATAATGCAAACATAATCTTTACTTTGGCCTCTGGGTTTTTGTATTCTTTCAGCATCATTTTGTGAGGGAAATATATAATGCATATTTCTAGGTCGCTTTTTATTTGCTTTTTAAAATAAAATATTCATCAGACATACAAAAAGAAAGAATTCATTTGCTTCAAAGAGGAATTTCTGTGCAGTAGGGTTCAGCATATCTGTAGAGGCTACAGCATACTCCAGTTTTCTGAACAGTATTGAACTATTCTTTGATGATATTTTAAGAAGCTCTTTTAGAAGGAGCATTTCTGATGGAATACTCTCAGTCACAGTAGATACTTGTGTATTATATACTTAGCATTAGTATCATATGCCTTCCCCTAAGGTGTGGCAGATGCCTTGGACTTTTACTACATTTGTATTTACACTAGCCTGCTAGTCATTGCTTATTAGCAAGGTGGGATTTAACTTCCTTTTCCTGAATCTTATCTGAAATCTGCCTGACAGGACAAGCCACAGAAGCTGATACAGTCCTTCCTGATTGTGGGAGGAAATGGAAGAAAGATTAGTGCTAAAAACTGTATGTCCACTGTTATCTCTGCTGCTAGTTGCCATCAAAGTCAACAGTGGGCGCCTTCTTTGTTACTGCTGTTGTCTTCAGCTGGGGAATATGGGCTTGTCTGTGTTGAGGCTGGAATGCTGCAGTGCTTTCAAAGCTCCTCTGAGAAGATCTTACCATTCAAATGTCTAAAACAAAATAACCACAATATCAGTGCAGTGGTAAAGATGCAGCCAAGTTTACTGCTTGCCAGCACGTTTGCCTGATGATCACCAGTACAGGAGATGAGGTGTATCAAAATGATGTAGTGGAGCAGGACCAAAATACATCACCAAAGACTACCATCATCTTCACTTAGTTTTAATTTTTAGTTCATTAGCAGAGCAGCCCTGCTTAAATATCACATTTTCTCTGTATCTTTGTTTTCTTAATATCCTGTCTTAGGTAGCCTAACCTCAGCTTTATCAGGTTCAAAAGTTGTGCTACAGCTTTTCTTTCCTTGGGTCCTGATAAAATTGGGCATTGTGGGAATGCCATGGCAAGCATTTATGTGACCATGTAGATGCTGAAAAGCTTGCTGTAGCCCTACAGCTACAACATGAGGGACATAGAAATCTGTCACATACCTGCTAGTGCTAACGACAAGGCTACAACCCTGAAACCTCCATCCGTATCTGAAATTTGTTTGTTCACTTTGTCTTGACTGCATATGCATATAGGTACAGATATAGAGAGAGATAGAGGGTAGATGATATCGAGGTAGATGCAGGCATGTATGCATGTTCCTGCATACAAATGGATTTAGAACAATTTTCATCAGGAAGAAGATAATGAAAAGGACTATGTCCTAATTTTCATCCAATAAAATATGTTCTTTTTGAGCTCCAAAAAGTCTTTAATCTTCTCAGAAATACATGACAAAACTTGATGTAAAGAATTTTCATGGGACTGATGCAAATTGGTTGCTCAGTAGTTGAGATCTTCTAATAAAAGGCTAATCTTTAAACTCAACCAGAAACTTCCACTTCAAAAGATTATACTTTTTTCACTCATGCTGTTTCAAGCTAGGTATTTTTCTTCTAAAAGGACACAAAAGTAAAGAAATAAAGGGAGAGGAAATAAAATGCTCCAGTGAAGTTAGGATTTGTTTCTTGGTGGTTTGGTGCATTTTGTGCTTAGCAGATACAATACCTCAGGGGGCAATAAACCCCAACAGTTGCAGTTGACAATTAATGCCTCTCTAGTTCCTAACATTTTTGTGACTAATCGTAACAAGCTGCATCATTACACTGCAATACACACAATTCCTCTATTACAAGGATAGTTGGGAAAGAAAAAATTAAATTCAGCCTATTATCCATCTGTTTTGGTTTTTTTTTAATCCAGTGACATTCTAATGGAAAATACAGAAACTTCTGAATGGCAAGCAGAACTTGAAGGTCTCTATCCTGGATCAATGACATCATTTCTTCTTCTTTCTATCTCTCTCTCATTAAATCTTCATTTATTTTCCACAAAGCTTCTGTTAGAGACTCAATCCTGCTGAGATTTAGGAGCTAAATGTTACTGGGATGCAGACCGTATTTGAGAAAATACACACTTCCTAGAAGAAACATCAAATCCAGGGAATTTAAGTTACTAGAACCTGTGAGTTTGTACGATACAAGTCATAGATATCTGAAATGACAGGTGGCACTTAGGTCCTTTTGTTAACCTACCTGTCTGCTTCTCTGCAGACATGTCAAGACTAAATTGTAACAGACTGGCCTAACCTATCTTGAGGAAAGATAAAAGGCAGCTGATGTCAAATACTAGTTTTTAAGGTTCCTCATAATAGATACTGAGAAAATTGGGGAAGATAAGTTAGATTAAAATGTTGTTGCCTGCCTACAAAAGCAGTTGGAAAAGAATACTCATGATAATTAGCAGTGACTCGGAGTCAAAATGGAAAGGTGTCTGATAGATGTGACAAGGGCCTGCCCTGGCGTGGTGATAATATTTGAATTGTAGAGAGGTGCGATAGAGAATACTACATGGCTTACAGTGCCAGAATAGTGGAGAGAAGGCTGTTGGCCAGACACGAGAAATAGGACACAGTGATTATGTGGATGATTGTGATTAGATTTATTGCTAATACAGTATCTAAATATTGCCAGTGCAGCATGTAAATAGCAACTCTATCATCTATAAATGGATTATAGTGCACTCAGGCTGTGATCCCTCCTATTTAATCATGAGCTTCAGTGAGACCCCTTTGCTTTCTAAACTTCTAGGTGTGGCTCAGTCCACTCAGTCTCAGATTTGGTCTACAGTTTATGTCTAAAGGGTTATAATATAAGCTGGTTCAGCTAGAAACATACAGGTTCACAGTCTTTGGCCTTGTAGAATTCACAATTACAAAGCAACAAAGCCATCTATGTAGCCACTTCAGGATTTTATCTCCCTGTTTTACTGGATCTTGGTGCTTTTCATTCATGCATACAAGAGAGAATGTTTCTTATCTTTGGGCTGAAGACGCCCTGCAGGAGTCCCTACTGGGGTGTGTGTGGAGGGGGCAGTCCACAGAGAAGCTGCCTGTAACCTTAGGAGACCAGTTTGCCCCATTGGCCCAGTCTCCAGCAGGATTTTATACCCTTATGTAGGCTGATGTGCTCCGGAATAAATGGCAAACACGTCATCTCCTATCTCTGGAGCATGTTAATTTTGTGAGCACCTAGACAGTTCCTCCTGCGATACCCACCTGGTGTGTGCATCTTTGGAAAACACATTGGCCATCAGAGATGGAGAAAAGGGGTGGGAGGCCAGGGGAACAATGAATGCAAAGACCCATCACACTTACTAAATTCAAAGATGGTCTAGATGGCAGTGAGTTAGCCCGACAGAGGATAGGCGTTACTTCAAAGCGGAGTGGACAAGTGGAGAATCCATCTGAAGAAAACCAGTGTACTTTGGGAAAGGATCTGTGGGTTATCCTGATGCCTTAGGTTTTAACTTTTGTATTTTTTAAACCCTGGATTGCCTAGTGTGTAACTCTGAAGTTTCTTGTAGCTTATTAGCTGCTCTCTTAGGCCAGATAGACACAACAAAGCTTCTCTGAGCTTGCTATTCAAGGACACTCAGGCTGTCCTAGGCCTAAAGGTAGAAACTAGGGCCACGAGAGAGGTGGAGAAATTGATGAAAGCTAAAGTTTTAATTGGTGAATTTATGCTGATATGCAAATGGGCCAAACCTATAACAGTGTAAAGAACTTGTGACTTGCCGTCCATCTTGGGGTCCATTTTATGGAAGCAGCCTCCGGCTCCCCAGGGTGTATCTTGAAGGCCTTTCAAATAAATACCTACTTTTATTCCCTTACTCTTGTCTAGTCTCTCTTTCTAGGTAGCTGGAGAAGGCATCAATCCGAAGTGATTCCAAGCACAGGTGAACAGTGTCATAATGCCGCAAGAAAATCAAACATTGTACTGGGACTTAGAAACAGCAACATGCACAATTTGTAAGCCAGTCCTTCCACCCACCACAGGTCTGGCAAGGTCTTGTAACAGTACCATGTTTGGTTTTGGACATGACAGCAAATGGACGTGGAGCAGTTGGACAGAGCTGAGGCATGCTGAGAAGAGTCACTGTGTCATATGAAAAAATTGGACAAAATGGCTCGGTTTAGTCTAGAGAATGAGGAACTAGATGGTGACATGACAGCAGTCTATTACGGAAAAGGTAGAAGAAAAGGTGATTCACCTATTGTTCAATCCCACAGTAGAAAAGACAAGAAGTAGTGGTTATAAATTACAACTAGGAAGCACCAGCTTATATACTAGTGGTTTGAAGTCTCCAACTTGGGAGCTTTGTAAAGACAAAAATAATCTTACTAAAGATGACCTTGCCTCAGGAGCTTGTCTGTAGCAGGTGATCCCTTTAAAGTTCCTTCAGCCTTGTGATTGATTGCCTTATTGATGTCTAAACCTCACCTAGACTGTTTTTCTGTCTCAAGAGCCATGGGCAATAGCAAAACCAAGTCTTGGGTGTCTTCAGTGCCGATTTTAGGTTATCCATGCCATAGCAATATTGTATTCTGAAGCTGTAAAAGTTTATTTTGCCCATATTACTTTGCATTAACTGAACGGTGATGGAAACACTTGCTGCTTTCTATAAGAAAATAGTGCAACACAAACAGTGGCTACTTCATTTATTGCTCTGCTTGGGACCTGCTCAGCCGTACCATAACCTGTCAATTTTGAAACAGAAAACTGCTGGAAATGCCAAGGCAGTGTCTAGATAAATCTCACCTACCTTCCTGTGTCTAGTGTATAAATGCCTACAACCACACAACTCATGCTGATGTCCATTCATGGTGAACAGAGAAACTCAGCAATTTTAGGATGTAATTAATTTAACTTATTGTACACATCCATATAAGGGTGAGATGAACAGAAATGCTTATTTTTCTCCATTGACTAGATGAAGGCTTGATGAATAGCTCAAATGGAGAATTCTGCATGGCAAATACCCTCATTCTCTAAGAAAAATTTTATCTGGTGTGTCTGTATTCAGAGCCCAACAGTACCGACATAGCAGTATTAGATAAACTGTGATGACCAGCAGCTGTTTGAAAGAAGGTAATAGGGAGACCTAACTCCACCTTTCAGTTAACTCCTACAGCTGTTAACTGCAGATAAAACTAGGAGGTAGAGATTATAAAGTTGAAATGACTGACCCTCTAAGAAGGAGGTATCGTGCAAATGATGTTAAAACCAGAGAATTAATGTGTAAAATCAGGGCAAATATCTTTCAGCTTAAGAGTCTTTTTGTTGAAACTGCTGTATAGTGGTGTTTATTTTGAATTAGAATGACCACGCAGATTGAAAAGCATATTTCTTCCCTTGGGCCCTCCAAATGAAGTGTGAAGGTCAGGTTCATGCTATGTCTGGAGTTACATATTCATTATCAGATTACTGTATTTTCAATCATTAAAAAATAATCTAAAAGGAAGGAGCATGTCTCTTCTAGTCCTAAGATTTTTTTTTTCCTTGAAAATGTCTCCCTTTCCTATGTCAGGATTTTCAGTAAAGCACAATTTTTTAATTGAGAAAAGAGTAGAATGCACTCTTTAGCCTCAGTGTTTGAGTATTTAACCCTGCCTTCCTCTACAAAATCAAATTTCTTCCTACAAGATGACATAATTTTCTTTTCCTCTGGACTCAACAACTGTGTTAAACAGTACAGCATTGCAACCTTACCAGATATACAGGTTTTTACCAGTCCTGTACTGGTTTGAAAGCAAAACCAGTGTGAGGCTCAAAGTCAGAAATACAATTTAANTTGAAGGGTCAGGCATCCTGTCTGTTTCCATAATTCCTGGCTGTTCCACCTTGCCCTTCTTTCTTCTTCTCGCCTGCTCCCTCTTCAGCATTTGTCCCGTGTATATTTCACTCTCTTTATTACAGTATTCTGTTCTGGGATTGCCTATGACAGTCAGATCTCATGCTAATGGTTGCAGTGTATGTACCCACTTAGCAGAAGCATTTAATTACCAGGTTCCATTCTAAATATTACTTTGCACAGTGCTGGAATCATTCTCAGTCATTTGCAAGAGAGAAATAGAAGAAAACTCTTAGCTCTGGGGCTACTAGAGACAGTGTTTCCTCAAGTGCATAAAGCTGTAATTGGTTTCTGATTGCTTGAGGATCCAGAATACAGAAGCCAATCAAGATGAACAAGGATCACCCTGTAGAAATTTGCCCTTCACACAGATCCCTGAAAATATACACAGCATCGGACTGTATTTCTTTTAGCCATCTTAAAAAAACCCTATCAAGTTTGACAAGAAGTAAGTAGTTTGTATATAACACAGAATAAATTCAGTTAGTGGAAGAACTAAGGATCACAAGAAGATTTCTGAGACTTCAATGTGTATTACCCAGATGCATTAGGGTCCTGAAATAGCAGGTTGAAGAACCTTTCTCTGTACAAGAGGGTGTTATGCAGCAGTCCCTAGAGCTTCATTATAAAAATTTTTTTACATAGCTCCTTGGAACTCGTGTTGAGATGAAAAAAGACTATGTGGAGAAAGAGATATTAGTTAATTCCACTCCTTTTGTAACAGCTACAATACTTTCCTGTTCTTTACCATGAAATTTTGAATCCCCAGCAAATTTCCATGGATTTTCCAAGGCTATAATCTTGCTAAATGGGGGAAGAAATAAAGATACTGTATCTTGTAAAAATTATTAAATGCTTTTTACACTGTGGAGTGTTTGTAAATTTGGTGTGCAACACTATTGCATTGTAACTACTCAGCCAATACATGCCCATATTTCCTAAATATCAGCATATTTTTAAAAAGTAATACTCTGGATGTGGCTTTGCTAAAATGCATTACAGATAAAACTGTTATGTTCCCCTAAAGTAAACTGCTAAGCACTGAGGTTGAGATATTCTTGGAGAAATTTATTCACTTTCTTGTCACTGTCTCGCACAGTTTGAAAAGACCCTTACTCACAAAGGCTTCCCATTGCTGATGAGGTTAGTGAAACTACCTACATGGTGAAATTTGCTGGATCAAGCTCCCAATTTCCAGCTTAGCATTTTAAATACAGTAGGAAAAATTATGCATCAATATTTAATATGCATATTTACTTATTTTCCAGTGACCTCCCATATAACTGATATGTTCCAGACTGCAGTCACTGAAATTGCATTATAAATAAACAATATGGACACAAAAAGCCAAATGCACAGGTGGGTAAATGAGCAGATCCCAGAATGCCACAGGGTTATTGCTCTCTGGAGTTAACACTGAGAATGACAATATATCCCCTTACTATGATTTAAATTGTCTCCTCAAAAGAAGCAGGTGCTCCAAGCAAGAGAACCCAAATAGCTCTGAGCTATTCCATAACACAGCAGAAATACAAAACAAACAAAAGATCAGAGAACAGACTGAGCACAAATCAGAAGAGAGTGCAAAAGTCACTGCTTATTTCCCCAGTGTTTGGCTTAGGTTGAAGAAACATGCAAATTGTTCCTGTACGGGTAAGCAAGGACTGCCTTGGAAACAGATGTGGATGAACCCTTCGGGCTGTGGCCAGGCTGCTCCTGGTCTGGACTTTGGCTGCAGTGCCAGTGGCAGAGAACACTGAGACACCATGTAACTGGCCCCAAAACACCCGTAGATCAGGGACATGTGTGACAGGTGAGATCACGTGTTATTTTTCCATTCAGTTTCTGTTTTCAGGCAGAATCTGAAAATCAGCTGTGTCCAGTTAAGTCCACTGCATTAAGGACTTTAGTCTCATCAGGACACATTTCAGGCATCAGCATCAACACTGTCATACTGTTAGGTGATACTTTCCAACAGACCCAGTCATCTTCACAGACTGATGCAGCTGCATGCCAGAAAGGCTCCTTCTGTGTACAAACATGACATCAGTTCCCCCAGGAAACAGAGCTAAAAGGAAGAAGAACCTGAAGAGCAGGAAGGGATGTCAACCCATGACATTAGTGAAGCATGAAAGATGGAATTACCAGTAATGACTGCATAGCAAATGTGAATTTTAAAGCCATATATACAGAAAGCAAAAAAAATCAAGACTAGAAAGTCACTTTTAGGTAGCAAAATTAAAAAAAAAAAAAAATTCCAAACACAAAATCCAACAAGCTAGCAGCCTGGCAGCAATCTTTTTGGAGCTCTATACTGATTTTCAGCTCACAGCTGCTGAGCACCAGCTGCGCTCACCTTATGTGGCAGCCCACATGCTATTCTTGCAGCTTTCCAGAGGCCCCCCCGCTTGGTGAACTGACCTTTTAGAGAGATTCTGGAGAAGAAATGCAATGTTTTCTGCCTGACCGAAAGGAAGGTAAAATTGCTGAAAATTAAGTCTTTAATGTATCCCAAATATAAATTACTATCCAGCAGTGTTCTGGAGAGAACAGAGGGGCTGCTCACACCACAGGTTAAACATCAGCAGAGGCTGATGAGCTCTCTCCAGCTGTGCTGGTGGAACTAAGAAAAGTAAGTGTAATCTCTACAGCCTTACTATTCCTTATGCTAAAGAGCTTCCTACAGGTGTTATTAATGGAGTGACTGTACTATCAATGTCACCTTATGTTTGCATTAGGAAATTCTGTTCAACTTGCTTATATTATTTCCAAACTAGGATTTTTTTAAGCATACAGCTTGATATTTTCCCTGCCCAAATACAGTCTTTAACAAAATCCTAAAATGCTATGTTTCTACTTAGGAAACCCTAGGACTTTATCCTTTGGAAATTGTCTTGTCATTAGATGGGTATGTAGTTTTTGTACTGTTACTTCTGTGACTTTGGTCAAACTCGGGCAAATGACTGTGCAAGTGAGTAAAGACTGCCACTGTTTTACAGGTTAAAGGTGTAATGAGTCAGGGCGCAATAAGCACGACTGCATCAGAATATATTCAGGCAAAAAAAATTTAATGTGCCTGATGTCTGGTACAGAGACCAGCTGGCCTGAAATTGCCCATGGCATCATTATAATCTCTCTCTGTACAGCAGGGTGGCCTCATTGCTTTTTCCTGCTGGGAAAGGTCCCTGGCTGTGCTAGTTTCCGAATGGTGCCAGTGAACTGTTTGTCAGAGTACTTATTGGTCCTGATCCAAACTGTGCCATCACTTAAGTGTGCAGACAGGTGGTGCCAGTACCCCAAGAATGTTTAATTTACTAGTACAGCTTTGACCTCAGAGCTCCTATGTGTCATCCTCAGATACAAACGCGCTTCATACTCCCTGTTCTGTAACAAGCTTGAGTTGCACGAGCAACAGAGAGAATCTGTGTTTGCCCAGAATTACCTGTAGCAAGCCAAACCTTCCTTGAAACTGCTTTTTTTGCCTAACCGTAGGACACCCTTCTTACTTTGTGGTCCTGGTATTGTGCTAGAAGCAACTTGACTCAATACCTGCTAGGTTTGATGTGCTGACCAAGGTGGTACTGGACCAGACAGGGAAAAGGGGGACACTGGAGAGCTACCAGTTAGAGCTACTAGTGAGACCAGGAATGCCTGGGCAGGGGAAACAGCATCAGACACAACTGGTTGAAGCTCTGTGAGTAACATTTCCTGTTAAATAGTGCCAATGCATTCCCAGAGTAGGTCCACAGTGCTACTTTGCATACTACTTAGCATACACTCACTGAGACATCATCTTGGTGGAGAAAATAGTCTGCTTATTTAGTCCAAAATTGCTATAATCTAAGCATAAAAAAGCAAATTAAGCTTCAGTAGAAAAGTTTCATTTTAGAGCTTTGTAACTTTTTAGTGTTTGTCTTTCCCACATCAATAATGTGGTTTTAAAACAGATTTTCTGATTTGTCATGTAAGGTAAAATGGATGAATATGTATTTAGCCTTTCTCTGGAGAGATGCCATGAACATCCTGGTACTATGGCTAAGTCAAAACACTGTAGGAAATGCAATTTATAAATTGAAAATTTAGGTAACAATATTTTCATTAAAATAGTTTAAGCATTTTTACTGGATTTTTTTTCCGACAAAATTGCTGTGGGCCATCCTTCAGGCTGAACTCAGGAAGGATGGCACATATACTGTTGCAGTGCTCTGTTTGCCCCTGCAAACATTACCAACTTACAGCTGTAGTAATGAGCTGCTGAAGAGCGTGTTGCTTTAATATTGGAAAAATTAGTTTAGAACAAAGACAGGCTGTAGTTAATTATAAACACTCAATGTTCATATCTGAGAGCTCTTCAGTAGTAATGAGAGCAGATATTCTATATTTGGTACAAGACATAGTAGAGGAATTTGACAGTCTGTCTGATGGCAAAATTAAGGACTATCATTGACTCTGTGGGGTGCTCAGAGTTGTAAAGAATTGCCTTCAGATAGATTACTTGAACTCTTGTGTTTTGTACCAGCATCTATGCAAAATCAAACCTGAGGAATTCAGTGTTGGTTTTATCCACAAAGGAGACCATCCTCCAAAAGCCTTTCCTGCTTTTCTGGTAGGAAGTTGTGTCACATTAGCTCAAAACTTCACCAAGCTTTAGACATGGAAATAATAGTGATGACCTAAGAAAATACAAATGAGATTTGGATCTCTTTTAAATATTACATCAGAGGGACTATAAACTAATGGATATAATCAAGCCTTTGCCTTGCAGTAGCAACATATGAGATAATTGAGATAACAGGTCAGAGAAGGAGACTTAAAAGCAGGCAACCTTTTAATACAGAGCTTACATTAAATTTTATTTATTCATCAAATCCCTTATTGAAATATGAGATTTGGAGGCACAATATGTACTCATTCTGTCACAATGACATAAAACCTCCTTATTGTTTGGGCTCAGTTTTAAGTGTGTGTATTAAATAGAAAGCTAACACAAGATTAAAAATGGGGTCAAAACCAGGGTGATTACATTTTTTGTCACATCTGGCATTTGGTGATTATTTCAGTGTCTTAAAATGCAAGAGACCAATTCCATAAGAAATGGGTTATCCATGCACATATCGTGAGGCAAACCCAGATGCCCTCTTCATATTAAAAAATTATCCCTTATCTCCCATGAATACACTCTAGATTCTCCAAGATTTCACACACCTGTTGGTGTATTTTGGAGTCAGGTGCAGTGATGAAATTGCTGTGCCCCTGTGAGGACACATGTTTACATCACCAGCAGACATCACTACCCTCTCCTGACCTTTATTTTCCTTGAGCCTTTCGGACATATTGGTTAGTATGTGATTGGAATAGTCAGTGGGTTAATGAGGATTTGGCTGCCACTCAAACAGCCTGTGTTCCCGGGGTGCATACAGTGCGAGTGCAGGGCTGGGGGAAGTATGCTTGATTCAAGGATGGGATAAAATGGCCACAGTTAAGATTAAAATTCAAATGAACTGTGACCACATGCTCATGAAGGGAGAAATTAGACAAACTGCATGGTTTTGCATGACTGTATTTGTGAGAAATGCTCCCAGTAAATACCAGAGATTAGCAATACAACTGATAATTATTCAAACGATTCTTTTCAAAAACTCCGTCCCACATTAAAACCAGAGATTTCTCTCATGTGTTTGCCATTTTTGCATGAAATGATTCATTTTTCAGCTCCACAGGACCTTTATCTAGAGGTCTACCAACTTGCTGTTCCAACTTCTCGTCATCTTCTGTGTAGCCTTGACACCATCCCTCCCCCCCACCAGCTATTTATGTGCATCACTAAGGACTTCTGTGCCTCTTAAAATCTGGGCCCTAAATGCTTCAGTGTCTATTCTTTTTATCAAAATGAATGTGGAAAGTGCCACATTCCACAGGTGCCAGTGGGAGGTCAGAGGGTTAATACGCACTGTGTTTTCAGGGTTGTATGACATGGGGAGAAACTGCATCTTAGATTTCAGGTTGTGTACAAGGACAAGCTGAGTGTGCACTGGAGCATCTTGGAGACGGTCCAGATTCCAAGTTCTCTTCAGGGTCCGGATAGCTCAGCTAAACATAGAAGGGATGATGGGATCATAGTGAATTCAAACTTTTGTGAAAGGGAGCAGATATTTTCAGCAACAGGCCCTTTTTCTCACCATCTACACCACTGTACAGAACTGCAAAATCTTTAAGCGCAAAAAAGGGAATGATTTTGGGCTCTACTTTTCTTTGTTTCTACACAAGAAGACAACAGCAAAGCACTCTCTGGAAATGCAGTGGTTCTAAACATTTTCCTTAGTGTCTTTTGAGGTTGTGTGGGAAGTCGGTAGCTGTCAAGTATTCATGAATAATTCTGCAGGTCAGTAAAAGGAATGCAAAACTGGCTCCAAGACAGATCAGAAATGGTGTCTCTATATAGAGCTGAATCCCATGTAATTTGGGAACTGATGAATGTTTCTTCAGTTTTAATTCTGAGGGAAGCCTTCTGTTAGAATAATATTTTGTCCAGCATTACACATTCCCTTTATCTAGGGAGCTGGCAGGGGGAGAGGACAGAAGCTCTTCAGGCAGTAGAAGTTGAATTTAATGGGATTCACAGAAGAGATTTAAGGAGCTAATCATCCTTATAACTGTGCGAGTTCAATTTTTATCCCCCAAAGCTACTAATTTTTTAAGCATGTATTTTTGGCAGTGCTTTGCAGCAAATATCTCCCCTTGGGGCACATTGAAATGTGCAGGCTGTATTACATAAATGAGCTTCTCTGCCATCTCAGTAACCCATAAATGCCAGTGACACATAAAACTAGGTATTCCCTTCTCTCAGCAGTCTGACCTAGTCCTAGCCTTACACTTAATAAAGTCAGAGGAGGACACAGTGACAAGCAGAGTTATAGTGCTTAGATGTCAGGATCCAGAGTCAGAACTGACAGTACTGGATGCCCACACAGTACTACCCAAACATGAGGAAGGCTTTACGCCAGGATTCAAAAAAAATTGCCACTTTCACCCTCTGTCAGCCAAAGTAAATGCCATAGGTGACAGTAAGTTTGATATTCCATACATATATTGATATATTGATATACATATGTATTCCATTTAGAGGAAAGAGAGTTAGAAAATGCAAACCAAGCAAATTATTTCTTTGCATACATTTATCCTTTCCTCAGTTACATCTATTGTGAGTTCAGTGTAATTTAAACTAATGGAGTAAGAGGAATGTTGTCCACGATTTGGACTGAGATATTTGGCACTACTTGGGCACCCCTTATGCCTCATAGACGCCTTGTTCTCATTGACGCAGTGCTTGTCAAGGAGCTGCAAAGTGCTTTTAACATGGAGTAAATAGGTAGAAAAGTGAAATAACTGTGAGTTTTGCGGTTTTTATCAACTCACTTTAGATGGGAGAGATACACAGCCCTGCTTTACTTGAGTTCCCAAAATTCCTGGCTTATTTGAACCCATCTTGTACAAGTCTACTATCTCCATAACACGTCTTCCTTAAAACACAAGGGCATTATTTTAGCATACTGAATGCAAGGACAGCTGAACGACTCACCTCACAGCAGTTTCCTTCAAAAGGAATGCGTGTCCTGTGCCTATATGGCAGAAGCGGGTCATTCATCAGTGTCTGGGCTCACAGCCCTGCACTGGGAGACAGCCAAGATTTGTCTGAAGCTGGCATTCTTGCTGCCAAGGGAGGCAGGCTCCGGAGGGTTTGTCATCATTTGATATTTACTGCAGCACACTGAAAGAAAAATAGGCAAGGTTACAGCCAGATGTGGAAGGGTTGAGGTGCCACCACCGTTTTCAGCAAGTCTTCCAACGCTGAAGGCAGTCCACATGCAGATGTTACAGCCTTTCCATTGGCTCTGTCCCTCCAGGAGTCCCAGAGGCAGAATTCCCAAATGGCTCCCGGGCACAGGAGCTCTGTGCTCTGTCCCGGCCACAACATGCTCTGAAAACACTCAAGATAGAAGTAAGTCCCTCTGCTGACCTCAAGTTCCCTCTTAGAGAGCTGCATAAAAAAATAAGTATCAAGGGTTTGACTACTTCAGTTTTCAGAATTAGAGCACAACCTATGCACTGATCCTCCCAAAAGGTGTCACATTCCTCAAGGCCTCCTGTGAGTCCTTCAAGTTTTTCAGCTACCAAGTGCTTGGCAACACTGTCGAACATTTTCTGTATTTGTTTGGGTAGAAGCAGTTTGAATCTTGTAGGTTAAGTACTGGGACAAGGCTGTGAAGTTTAGTAAGGACTGTGAAGACACAGTGAAAAACACTTCAAAGGTATTGGGATGTTACACAAAATTTTTAATGATTGTGGAAAGGCCAATAATAGAGAGATATCTTGAAGAATAAAAAAGTCAGTGAAGATGAGGAGCCAAGGCTATATGGGTCTTCCACCTGGTTAGTATCTTGTGTGTAGCAACTGTGGCCATGTTGAGTCCGGCAGAGAGAGCCATAAATCTCACCAGATGAATAAAGATGGGGAATTGAATTCCAGAGAGAGTACCTGGATCTTTTCAAATATATTTTAAATGTATTTATCATGTAGTCACAACACTGAAAAATCCACAACTGTACTTCATTAATGATATATTTTCTACCTAGGTAAAGAGGCCGCTCCATAACCTCAAGAAAGGTGGGTCAGCATCAGTGTATATTGCTCATGCTACCTACAAATAAAATACATCCTGTTTCAGGGTTATCCCTCTTTCTGAAATCCTTATCCTTACACTTGAAGAGAAAGATATGTAAATTGAGATTGCCAAGACTGTCTGTGGATTTGGATGATAAATTTGTTTTTATTCCTGTAGAATTTAGGGAATGGGATGTTTCACAGCAATTTTGAATTATATTATTTTAAAGGTTTTTGATTTATTTTCTCTGTGCTGCCATGTTATGTTCTCTGTGCTGCCACACATACAATATCACATACAATAACAACAGAAGCAATTATTACACTGGTGGCCTACTGCAGCCTTATTTTATCACACTTTTATAGCATTAACATGCTCATTAGAATATATGATCATATATATCAGATGAATGCCAAAATACAGTAATCACACAGTTACTAGGAACTACTCCTGCACTCCCACAAAAGCTGCACTCATTTACTTTCAAACTTGTGGCTATGAGCCAGTGTACATGGGCAGCCTAAAATTATAAAACAAGGAGCTGCTTCTTCAGTTGTGAGAATCTCTCTGACTGTAGACCTTAAATCAAAAGCCTGACACAATTCCTGACTCTGTGTGGGAACTTGCTTAGACTTGCTTAATTTCTCACTTGATCAGGACTGGGCTTTCAAACCTGCACAATTTCTGTGATATTTGTAAACTGCTGATAATACAGAGCTGTACGCATCAAACATTGTTTTGCATTCTGGTAAGAAAAATAATTAGTATAAGCATATTTCTATAATTACAGTAAAAAGCTCTGCTTTTCATGGTGCTAAAACTTATTTTTAATTGGATTTACAAACTGAATTAATTTTATATAATTGCCTTGGATTCTGTAGTTCAGCTGTTAAAAATCATTATCCCAGCTGGCCCCTAGCAGTCTTTCCCCATGTCGGACCAACCAGTCCTGAATACAGACACGTGTGAAGTGCTGCCTTGTGCTCCAGGGGGTGATGGAAATGCAGGAAGCTATCAATAGCCAGCTCAGGCTAATGAAAGCACATCTCTGCAGGGCCTGAGCAAGCTGATGATTGGTTGTTAATTAAATGGGGCGAGTTCAATGGCATTTCCCTGCAATAGGTTATGTCTTCTTGACCATGATATCTACTCAGTTTATACTTCCATTTAATTACATTGCAGTCTTCATACTGACAAAATGCAGAAATTCCTATTAAGTGAATAATTCATAAATAAATGGGGTTTTAGTCTTATCACATAAATTAATAAAGAATTTTCATTGTGTGTGTATGCAATGGAAATACCAAGGTCTACTTGCCATTTTGATATCTAATGTCTCTGTTCCAAAAGAGACTTCTCAGCCTGTTCCATGTAGCTCCCCTTTTCGTCCTCACCTCTGCATTTCTACCAAGTGAGCTGTCTGTGATTGCTTCTAAAAGGCCATCTGCCCACATTTTTCCTTGCTTTGTGAAACTTCTCTGCACAGAGATTTTACAACATTTATGGAAGAAGAAATATTGTGTCATCCAACTCAGTTTCTCTTCTGCTTTCAGCACATCAACCATTGTATTTTTTTCTTGGTATCCCATGCTATGGGAGTTTTTGTCTGACCTCTCTTTAAGGTCTCCTTCTCCTTTGTGACTCATCTGCCTTCCTCCTACATTTCAACTCTGTTTTCTTTCTGTACCTACTAGTTAGTTGGAATCAGTCTGAACTTCCTGGCTGACACCTTCCAGATCGAACGTTTTGCTTATTGCCTCTCTCTGTTCTGACTTGGATCTCATCTTGTCTCTCCCTTGTCTGAATCAGAGTAACAGCTACAGACTGTAGCTGCACTCCTGTGCCTCCTTCATATTTTTTTCTCTCTCCAAATATTAGTAGTTCTGTCAAATCTCTGTCTGTCTCTTTGTCTCTTAGAAAAGGAAAGTTGTCTTTGTTACAGTAGAAATGAGGTTCTTTTGAGGTGTTGTGCCCATACATTTTCTGCACTTGGGTAATGTACAGCTCATGAAATTGGAAAAGGAATATTTTGGACCAGTAAGAACATTTAAGGGCTCCTTTGATGTTTCAGAGTCCAGATTTGTTTAGTTTCTGTNCAATTCAGAGAAAGAGTGCCAGTCATGGAGTAAAGGGTATCTACTCTGATATGGACATTTAAGGTAGAGCCACTGGAAGCACCTTTGCTCCTGAGACGTGGTCGGAACCTAGCCAGCCCATAAACAATGACAAATGGCTCAGCTGCAGGTCTGTCTTCCTAGAAATCATTTTATATATAGCTATGAAAACATTCCAGTTAAGCAGTCAGACGTGTTATCATAGCACCAAGCTCTGACCCCTGGGGTTACATAGGATCTGCTCAGAACTGAAGACTCAATACTGTTTTTTTCCTACTCTTTACAGACCTTTATACAGCTTCCAAATCTGAATTACTGTAGCTGTATTCACTGCCTGGAAAAACAGTTCTTATTCATTATCATCCCCCCAGTACTCCTTAGACTGCCAAATTTCCATCAGTGCTTTTACTCTTAGTTTGTATTTATCTTCCTGTCTCGCTGGCTTAGCTTCTTCTTGTGTTCTGTGTTCTTTGAGGAATGATAATTAAAAAAGATATCATGCATTTGTTTGAAATAATACCTTTTCTCAGTGGCATGTCCAGCTGCAGGCTAGGGTGCTGACTTGCACATATCCTACAGCCATTCTTCACAGTACAAGACTGTGAAATCACATCACTGATAGCTGTGGACCCACCGCAGGAGAGGGCTGTGGGACCTCACCTCTTTGCCATGTCAAGTCAAAACAGAACCAGGCTCCAAGGGAGTCAGGGTTCAGCTTTTCTTTCTGCAGCTGTGTGGACAAAACTAGAAGTTTCATGAAGTATTATTTTTTGTCCGATTTTGGATTTTGGATGGTATGTAGAGGTTCAGACTTGACAACGAAAATTCTGGGTGATGGATTATTGCCATCAATATAATCTCTAAAATTTTTGTATTATACCCATATGTGTTTGTAGCCATTTTATCTTTTTGGGCATACTGTCAGACTATTTCTCAGGTACATATCATGATTTATGCCCTTTCTCTTAGAGTGAAACTTATTTCACTGGAGTAGTCACGGTTTCCAGTCTACCTTTATCAGTGACATCAACTCACTCACCAGCCTAATCTGCATTATCCCAGGAAAATCATGTTGTTGCGGTATTACCTTCCCCCAGAGGAGGCTGAATTGCTTTTATTACTTCCTGCTTGAACAACTGCTAATCTCATTTCTGGAGTTCTTCCAGCAGGATGAGTATACTTCTGACACGATGGATTCAAATCACCCTTGCCAGGATTTAACAGACTGAAATATCTTTCTTCAAGGACAGAGATTTGATTTCTTACAGAAGCTGTGATTTAAGGGCAAATGCGGTTTTTGTGCGGTTCCCCATTTATCCTCCTGTTTTAATGAACTTGCCCATATTTTGGGTTTTCTGATTGCAAATTTATAATTAATTGCACCTACAGCCAGACTCTATAAAGATTTACAACCTGTAAGTCCCATGCTTTCTGTCCCTATTCAAAATGTAAGCTATCCAGAATTTGTTGTTTAGTTCCTGTTTTCCTGCAATAATTTTCCAGACTGTAACTTTTTAGTTTGCTAACCTATACTGCTAAATCATCTGCTTAGTTTTAAATCTAATATTCCTGAACTTTATTGATGTACAAAGAAGTAAGGTCTAGGGCCAAGAGCTTATGAGCAGTCACAGGACAAATGCACATCATACCCAGCCTTCACCAAGGTAATACTGTGGCTGTATCCTTAAAATACACTGAAGGGACACTCCCATTTCTAAACAAACAAATTAAATTCCCCTGAGATGAGGCAGTAAAATTGCAGCAATGAACTCCTATTCAAAAAGCTTTCAGCTTTCACCTTGAATACAATGCCTATAACAGGGCTCTCCTGGGTCTGGGGAAGAAGAGATCTGAGGATGGTGGCAGAAAAAGAAAGCGGGAGCTTTTCCCTGGAGCACCAAAAGCTCCCCACCCCCATGATTCCCTTTCTCCACCAACCCTCACACAGTTCCTGCACTGACCACTGCATTGTATGTCAGCTTGCTCAGGGATCTCTAAACAGTATTACTGAAGAAATTTGTGTACCTTAACTTCTGCTTTTAGCTGGAGGTATTTTTTATAAAAGTCTGTCCACTGAGCAACACCCTTTCAGTTCATGGGGAAGAAAAAAGTTAAGCTAGTTCCTTCTGCTATGAGGGACTGATCCAAGTAAACATCTTAGGGAAGTAAGTGGATAGTGGCAACTCCCATGGCTCCTGCTGTGTCTCCATTTCCTCTCCTGGTCCATAATTTTCTTCTTAGCAGAAGGATTTAAGACATGGGCCTGAGACTAATGGTTTGCTGCTATTTAAGAGAATTTGCAAAATAGGGAAGCATCTTATCAGTGTGTCTTGTGAGAGGATAAAGATGAATTTAAAGTCAAAAGCTAAGTTGTTTTTTTAAGCAACTTAAATTGGATACAATGGGCCCAATCACATTTTTGGTATCACTTAATGCATTGGGATCTCTAAAAGCATCACTGTGCTGTCATAACATAAATAATAACAACCATAACTGATTCCTTCTGGTGATGGATATGATCTCATGGAGGAAAATCACAGACATAAGAGTAGTAAAAAGAGACTTATTTAATTATGTTGAGATAACAAGTTGCCTGAATTCTGACAGTCCAGGTTTCTCATTTTCATAAAGGGTTTGGACGTGTCTGTTTCCAGCCTGTTCAGTCCTACTCAGTGGGAGCAGTTTGATATAGACCGAAGTGCAAATCTGTTCTCTTTCACTAGGGCACATGGTGGTCAGGGCACCACAACAGCAAGCTGAACCTACTGGGAAAATGATTAGCAAAGTACATGGTATGAACGGTGAAAATCTGATCTTCTTTCCATTAACTTCACTGCCATGTAAATTTCAATTTACCTTTAATGTTATTACCCACAGGAAGTTACTTATTTTGAAACTGATAACGTACATGTCTGTAGTCTACCACTTGTGGTTTGACTATCCAAAACATAAGCAGAATTTTCTCAGCTCAGAGGTTTTAGATCAGTGTGAGTCTTCAAAAGGGGCTGGATTCTGAGACAAAACTGTGCACCCAGATATTAGGTCCATCAACAATGAGCTGCATTTCTAAATGGAGAGTGTGACTTATTTGATTATCCATTTAGTGAGAACATGATTGCTGAATACTCTTTAGAATACAGTATTTAAATCAACTCAATTCTCCATGGATGTCTTATTAACTACTATTTGATAGAAGAGTGGCAATTACTTGGCTCTAAAATTGGTCTTTTCCCTCCAACACAAAACATTTTAAGGCATCACAAAAGTGTACAGTGGGCAGGCAGATTCCTTTTTGGCTTGGGCAGTCAGCTATTCATCTCTTGCTTTTTTTTTTCAAGGTTAATGCTACCTTCATCATGTCTTAGTGGCAATAAAGTTTCTCTAGGTGCATTTATTCTTGCCTGTTCATAGAAAACAAATGCAAAGATCTTATAGATTCATTTCTTTTAAAGCTGCAGAAGTAAATACATCTGTGGCAGAAAAGTCTTGTTTGGGTCACTTACACTTTTCCTCTCTCTGCCTTTTTTGTCTGATCTGTTGCTTACCTGTTTCCTCACCATCCTCACCCCTCCTATTCTCTCTTCTTTGGCATTTACCCCTGAATTCTGTTGGGGTGTTAATGCTTGAATCAGTGTATCCATGAAATGTACCTTAAATCAAATACACCTACATCATATATACTGGCCACCCTATGTATATGATACGTGCATGTTCTCTGACCTGTGCACTTTGTCCTGTTCATTTTTGCTGTTAGTTCATGTCCTTAAAAACTAAAATATTTTGAAAAGCAAACTTCAAATAGAGATCTTTAATAGTGATGATTTCTTGTTTCTGAAGCAAACAATGGAATTTAATTGCATATTATCTTAAGAAATAGATCATGCCATATGAGAGAGAAAAGAAAGCAGCCTTGGAAAACTAACCCATCGTAAAACTCAACTGTAACCACAGAGCAAAAGTTGAGTACTGCAATAAAATATGCCAGCCACACAAGATCAGTTAGGACCTCCGTTTGTACTGTCATTAGTTGGGGAGAGTCTTGAACCTCACAGAAGAGTGGAACTCTGTGGGGTCCTATTTTTTGGTAGGCATGGTCACTGCTCTGCTTGCAAAAGTACACATGGAGAGATGGGGTTTCTAAACCAACTATTTTCTCAGAAAATATGATTGGGTAATTTTGGGGTGTTTTATTTAAAGTAATTATTGTTGAAGGGTCCCTTCCCTCTCTCCCCCGTCTCCCTTTTCAGGGTGGCACAGTTGTCACAGGACCAGGGAAGTGCATCTATGTGCGTGTCCTCAAATTAAAGAAGGTGTAGGATGAGTTGGTGGCCACAAGACCAAGGAGCACAGACCTGCTTTTGACAACCTAGTGTAGACCCCACTCTGAAGGGGATGAGCTTCCCCCTGAGGCTCAGCCTGACCCTCCTTCCCCCTCCCCAGGTCTAAAGCTGTGGTAGTGGTACAGGATCACATTCCTCCTGCAGCATGACTGTAGTACATGCTAACTGTTTGGCATATGGAACGTGCTAAGACAGCACTGAAGGGAGCACAGCTCACACAGTCCTGTCCCCATTGCTGACTGGGAGCAGGTACCTCTGAGACTCTACAGAGTCCTTGCAGAGCCCTTCAAGACAGCCCGGTAATGAGCTTACAGCAGTGCTGTGGGGCTGGTTGGGGCTCCAGAACTGAGCCTGGACCAAGGACGCTTCTAATTAACAGTGGAGACAAATCCACTGAGGCCAGTGCAGCATCAACAACACTCCAAATGCATGTTTCCATTAGGGCTTAGCTTCAGTTGTTTGCTCTAATGCACAGTGATGCAAACTAACATGTTCCAAAGCTACTGATTTTTCATTTGTCTTGAACTAGAGAAATCATGTGTTTCATATGTTAGCTTTTATTTTGTCACTTGAAGTAGCTGAACATTTAAAATTCAGTATCTGTGGTTTTTTGATAGCAATTCAAGTCTGACATAGAAAGCTTCTTTTACATTAAAATCTAAGTTACAGGGAAAGACGATTGCTAAATGCAGGACTAGGTTGCACTGATTGTCACATCAGATTTTTGAGGAAGTCTTATGGTATACAACAGTCTTTCTCCGAACGTCTCAGAGAAAACCTCATCATCCTGTGATGAACAGATGTAAATCACTCTTGAAACCTATCCTACTAGATGTATTAAAAAAAAAAAAATGCCTGACACACAACCAAAACCAGAACTAAACTTGCAGAAAAGCTTATGAGTGATAGTGAAATTTATCCTGTTTCTTCTCTTATCCTTTATATAGAACATCAAGTTCCAGCCATTAAAATAGAAACTTTTATCTACAAGTAACAAGGATATTGCAGTGATTCTCTCCAAGCTTTCATGTGTAGAATTAAAATGTACACACTGAGAGCAAGCGTCATAAAAACATGGACTATGCTTCTGCAATAGGCCTGTTACATTATTTTTATTATGACAAATTCTTAGTGAACAACTCATAGGCAATAATCTCACCAAAATTAGCTACATAGTTAAAGTGTTTTGCTTTTTTAATATTTTTGGTAGAATTTTTTTCAGTTGCAGGCTGAAATACGTGATTTAGAGAAGAAAGATCACAGTTCTGATATATGACTATGTCCAACACGTAAACTGGCTGTGGCTGTGATGTCCCCGCTGGCAGCTGAGGCTGCTGTCATTAGTGGAGAGACCCTGACACTCTGTTAGACAGTTGCTCACTAAAAAATATTCATTATATTCAAAGCTCTGCCTGAAGACCTGCCTAAAATGCCACAAGCAGTAGTCTCAGCTGGTGTAAATGAATGCAGCTACAGTGGCTTTGGCAGGGTGGAGACCGCCCGCTCCATCTGAAACATCTGTCCTTGGTTACAGTTTTCAGCACCTCTGCTCTCACCACCAGCAAAAAGAAAAAACTTGCTAAATTTTCTTCATTGTAAATCATTCACCTGTGGCTGCATTCCCATTTCTAAAACAGCATGTACCTGTTTGTTTGATATGATGCTGATATACGATGATTTTTCTACAGTAGTGTTTTGAAAGCTTCTGTTATTTTCCTAACACCTCAGGCTTTCTTATTTTATTCTACCGCCTCAATCCACGCAACAAGTTTCCTACTTCAAAGCCACGCACATCCTGCAGGTGCCTCCCCCTTCTACCCCTCACTATCACCACAAGGATGGTGTGATGCCAGTCCCAAAGGGCACGGCCTCTGTTCTCACATGAATGGGCCCTGACGTGCTGAGCTGGTTCCCGCAGGCAGAGTCCCTCTGAAGATGATGCTGTCTGACAATGTGAATCAATTCAGCAATTCTTTATCTCATTTCAGAGCAGCAGGACTCCTGGGGCCGCGACACTGAAAATGTGCCGTGTGTTACCCATCCTGATCAAAACACTTAATGGTGGTCACCGTCCTGGACACGCTTTAACAGGAGTGGCCTAAAGAATGTCAGAGCCGGAGGCGCGGAGCAGGCGCCGCACCGAGTCCTGCTCCCGCCGCAGAGCAATCTGCTGCCTGATGAGATGTTCCCATCTTCATGCGTCAAGACCTTAAGCCCTTCTTCTTTGACACAGAGATTAAGGGCAATCCCGACAAATTCAAAAACAGATCAAGTATGGTACTTCAGTGAGATGAACCGCTGCCCTACAAATTGCCCAGCCAGGCTGGACTCCTGGACTCCTCATGGGAACCTGTCCCCTCCAGTTCCACAGGTTCAGCAGCACCGGGCAGCACATCTCCCTTTTCTGAACCCATTGTGGAGTGTAGGCTTCACAAGAATTGGCAAAACGGGGCCAGTTGGCTACACACCAACCAGGTCAACACCATTTTTTAAATCTTTATTATTGTACAGCTGCCAGACACACATACCTACAGATACATATCTGGGAACTGACAGCCTAGCAAGACATTTGTCTGGCTTCTGATTCTGCCTCCAAAAAGCCTTTGAGACAGGGCTATCTGCTGAATTTCAGACCAAGCATCCCATAGTTCTTGCCGGTTTACTTTTCAAAACAGCAATTCTGCCCCAAATGTCCCTGCCATTTACAATCATGATAACAAATGGTTGAATTAGAATAAGGTCATTATTGCATAGACAAACAGAATTAATGTATTACACAAAACAAGCAAATTATTGTGAACCTGTGTCTTATTCTTTCTAACCACTATATTATATTGACTTTATATATATAGATATACGCACACACACATTTATATCCATTAACATGGGATGTGAACTTAAGATGCTTCAGGCTTCTGCTAACCAACAATTGTGACTTCCCTCTAGTGGCCAATTGTTATTTAAATGCTAGTGATTGAAATCTCATCTGCCTCTCATTTTAAAAAAGATAAATCAGTTTGTTTTAGAAAAATATATATGAGTTTTCCTTTTGATAAAGTTTATGGTCACTACCTAATTGTAGTAGAACAGCATAGGCTGTTTTCTTATTAAAGCAAAACTGTGGAACCAAGCACCTGTAGTGAAAAGGAAGGAAAAACAGTCTCAGCTGAATACAAGTTCTTGCTGGCTAATCGTTCAAGTTATATAATTATACCAACAAATTGTAGTTATGTACTGCTAGAAAATTAAAGCTATAGTATTCACTGGCAGGGTAGCCAGTTTTCTTGTGCTTCCTCATGTGGTATTTGTGCCTACAGGCCATCACATAGCCAAGCAAAGGCCATTTTCTCTATCCTTACTGGAAATCAAACTATTCCTGTCCATGTCAATATTCTTTTACATTCATCTGTCCTCTGACTTGTCCAGAAACTGTTGAAATTAGCTGCCTTTTTATTTTTTCCTCTCCAGTTTTACTCTTGAAGAATCTCTTCAAAAACATTAATTCTGGTATTCCATGTTTGGAGTCCTCATCGTGTAGGTTTTTCACCTACCAAACAGTTTGTATGGCTCCCTTGTATCTTCCTTATCTCAACAGCTAGGAAAAAGCCCACTTTCCTCATATTGCTTGAATACCACTAGTCAAATTCCTAAGCAAAGGGAAAAGGGTCTCTTTAGCTTGCCTTGTCCTATACCTGCATAAAGTAGGTGCTTTCCAAGAGATAGTTTTAGCTTGCTTCAAAAAGTAAGGAAATTAAAGCAATTGCTTTGAGTGTTTGATTGTCCAGCTGGTTAGTACTTCCCTTATGCGAAACCTACAAATTTCCTGGCAACTTTCAATTGTTTGACAGACTTCTAAGATTGGTAAGTCTTTCTAAGTCTCTTGGAACAATAACCAGATAAATAACATTTTTTTTTTTTTATCTGGAAGGAGAATGATATCCTATTGATCTATTTTACGCTGTTTGTCACCAACAGATAGTCTGGTCTGCACCCAGCAGGCTGTGCTGCTCCACACTAGCAAGGGCTCCTGCTGCCTCTGTCATTTGGCTGTTTTTCTCTTTTTGCCCTTCAGGCCAGCTACCCTACTGGCTGTTTCTCAAGTCTTTCCAAGAAACCTCAAATGTGATACCTTTGTTCTTGCATTTTCTCTGTCCCAGCAGTTTCATGTTCACTACCCCTTCTTACCAGGCCTGACAAGGCAAAATCTTCATGCCAGCATGACCATAAGTCTCTTTCACTACAGAACATATATTGCAGAACATCTACTTGGAATATATCCTGAACACTGTCATTTAGAAAACTTAATTTGTCCCCTTAGTCCTGTGAAGTCTTGAAGCCCTTTAGATCTTTGCAAACACAAGGCAGAGGAGTGGGCTGCTATCCTCTCTCAGGTAAGATGTTGGGTTTCAAAGCCAAAGCATCCCTCTTCCAAGGTCTTTGGACATGGGAAATAGGGCAGCACCCTCTGGAAGATACATATCAAGTAGTTTGTTGTCAAAGGTAAATGTAGTTCATTCCTTAATGCAGCACAATTTTTAACTGGTAATTAAAACCGGTAATTTTTTAAAAGTTTGGCACCAGAATTGGATGGTCTAAACTTTCCCTCTTTGAAAGCTCAGGTCTGAAACCCATATTTGTATAGCATGGTAGGCTGGGGATCAGGACCTCCTCATCACTTCTATCCAAAATGTGATAAAAAGCCAGGCAGATGTAAATCTAAGCAGTGGCTTAGATTTTTGACATGATGCCATGGTTTTTTTTATAGCTGACAGGGAAACCACACTACCTTCTAAACTTCTTTATTTTAGTTGAGCACCTTAGGGCAAGGCAAAACAGGTCAAAAGACTGGCTGGGTCCTGGTGACAGGAGCTGTCTCCTGCCCTGCCTCTCTCCAGTTTAAACATATGCAAACCCATCTTGCCAGCTGGCTTCGAATTTATCCTGTGCAGCTTTCCCAGAGGGACAAAGCCAGTGCTGCCAAATTCATAGTAGGGCAAACTTCTCCAATCCCAAATGAAGAATCCATCCTTCAGATATTGAACATGATCACAATTTCTTTACCAGCTCATTTACATCTGAGCACAGTAAGGAACTTCGTGTATATTTTTGCTGCCAAAATTCATGAGAACATAGGGATCCCCATTTTCCTCCTTACTTACAGTCACAATGGATTACACCTACTGTCTGTCATAGTCCTGCTGACGTCTATTTATCTTGACAGTTTGGTCTAAAGTTTCCACTTCTCATGTACAAAGAGCAGCCAGAGATCCCTTCAGAGATTAAAACATGGTGGCCACTTGGATTTATTTTCACCCTAGGGGTATCATTTGGGGATAGATTCCTACAAGTAGCACATTCAGTTATTTCCATCTTCCCACAAAACCTGTAGCTGCTTCTGCCAACTCTCTGAAATAGTCTTTCCTAAGGAAGATGAAGGGGGAAAACAGAGAGAGGGAGTGGGACAGAAACACAGCAAAGGACAATTGCTTTTCAGAAATTATTGGAATCTCATCTTCCTTCTAATTTTCTCCCCTCTTCTTTTTTCAGAAAAGAAGACATTTCCATATTGTAGATAATATTTCTTAATATATAATTCCTAGGCTTCTGATTTAAAATGGACCAGACACCATGAAAAGAGAATTTGGTTCCCAAATCTTTTGCCACTTTGCCTCTGCTACATGGAGCCATGAGGAAACTGTATTTTCCTAGGAACAATGTGAGAATAGATTACAAGAAAAGTTACCATTGGGGTATCCTCTTTAATTCCCTCAGAATTTATACAATTACTTCAGTGAGAATAAAACCAAAAGCAAAGGTATATCAGTTAAATGAAAATGTACCAACTATATGTATTAGTACACTTTGGGGAACATGCACAAATAATGTATGTGTGTCTCCAAAAATTGTTACTGTGTGAAATCTTTCTTCCCAACTAAGCCTAGGGAACTCAGACCCCTCTTTTCAGGAAATATTTTTAATTGAAACAGAAACAGCTATATTTCATTGCTGCAAAAATCAACAGATACCTGTACAAAAACCAAGGCAGCCAATATCTGAAGATAGTGTGACGATACTTGAAGATGTAAGTGCCAGAACTGAGTCTGTGAAGATGACAGGAACTGAAATATCCCGGAGTTTCCAATTACATATGGAAAGGCTGACAGAATGGCTTCTGGTTCAGAGATAAGATCCTTCTTTTAAGCATCATGCTCACACATCAACTTTTGGATGCATCTCCTGAAGCACCTGCACCTCTTGGAATCCATGGCTCTCCTGCAGTCTTCTATGCAGAACAGCTGCCCTCCTGCCCAGTCTGTCTCCATTCATATAAAGAATAGACAAGATATGAAAAAAGCATTGCAATGGATTTTGTGTACTGTAAAAGATGATATCTAAAAATTTCTCACTTCATATACTATTTAAAAACAGATACCCATAAATTTGTATGTCAGACAATTCCTTTAGGACACAAAATCCTTATTTGGGATCCTATCTGAGGGCTCTTAATTTCAAATCAACATTCTCACTTTCTCTTATTCACTCTTACAGGTATGGAACATGACTGTTTCAGGTTTTTTTTTCTTTGCAGTAATATGACTAAATAAATAATAAAAACATCCATGGAAGTAAAATGCAAATCGTAGATTTCAATGGGAAACAGTCAGACAAATTTACGTTTTTTCAAATGGTAGCAAGTGAAGGTATGCAACTTCCTGTACGTAATTTGGTGGCAGTAATGGAAGTTCTGTAACATCATGGGAACAACTTCTGACAGAGTTTTTCATGCTGATTTTCCACTTTGAATCCTTAATTACAGGACAAATCTGATGTAATTTTTACTGCTAGTGTAAATAGAACAAACAGTGAAATTTTAAAACCACATTTATTTTTAATACAAAATTTGTTGCACTATTACAGAAGTGAGCCTGTATGTTTACCCCCACATGCACAGATAATTCAGCATCTACAATTAAATAAGAGTAAAATGGGATTCCTTTTTTACCAAAACAGTTGGCAAATCCTGTTAAGTAATGTTCTCTTTGTGCTTTGTAATCAATGTTCATATAATTCATTTCGATTCCTATTAAAAAAACTGATCAATGGAAAGCTCAAAGGTGTGAAAGAAGCTTATTACAGGTGGCTTACATTTGAGATTACTTCAGTTGTGCTTTACCCACAATATATACATGAAAGCTGCAAGGTGTTCTATGGGCTAATGTAGTGCACTGGCAAAAGCTCTGAATGGTTCAGCTGGAATCTGCAGTAAATGAGCAGAACAGTTCACTATTTTGTTTTCACAGCAAAAAAAAAAAAATTAAAGTAGATGCTTTAAAATACCATGCACACCATTGGCTGTAGTACTTCTTACACAGTACAACATAAGCTTTCTTGGTTTATTTGTCTGTAACACCTAGAAGCATATAGCATCTACGCTTTCAGTGTATTTACAAATTCAACAAAATATCTACATATAAAAAGCTTACTTAAAATTAAACTTGATGCAAGTTATGAAAAACCAATTTATTGGCAAATGAAATTGAGCATTCCTTCAACCATAGGTTGTTATAAAAATTTATATTTGGAGGTAAACATTTGATTGATATAGTACGTGAGAAAATAATTTTTTAACCGATAAGGGTAATCCTTTACCAATAAACCGTATTAGCACTTGTCAGCTGGAATGCTGTGGTTCCGAGCGGTAACCCCCGCACTGCTTCAGGCTGGAGATAATTACAAAGCTGCCACACTGATCAGGCTGGGACACAGAGGGAAATGCACTCTCACCAACGGAGTCAGCTGGTTTGGGGTTTTAATGATTTATTTTACAAGAGCTTATATCTTGCTGTGTTAGTAAATAATTTAACTCTGGTTGTGTTTTGGGGTTTTTGGTTGTTTGTTTTCATTTTTGTTTTAAGTATTCTAAGGCCATGAAAACATGTTGTGCTGTAACTGTGTAGAAAGCTTTTTTTAAAAGGGAAAAAAATCATACTTTTCTTTATGTAATTTAAAATATTTTAAACTTTCCATCTTTAGCACAACAGTTTAATAACACTTCTTTTCCTTCACATTTTTTCCTTTATTTGGCAATGACAGTAGTCTGCTAATCACAGTTTACTGCACCAACTGATTTAGTAGTACAGCGCATTACGGAATGCATATTGTATAAAGGCACTGAATGTACTTTGCCCTGTGTTTTCTGGAATATTTTCTCTCATTTTTAAAGTTTTTCTTTCAGTGACTGTACAAATTCCAAAATGCATTGCAATGCGTATTTTTTATGCCCTAAAATCAATTCAATGTGTTTTGATGTAAAAATAGAACACTGTACTGCTGTAATACTTGATAGATTAAAAAGGCTATAAAGTAATAGGAGCAAAGAGCAGATAATAGGGTCTCATTAAGCATCAGCAAATGCAAGTGTCATACTTAAATCATTTAGCAATTATATACTGTACATACTGTTCCTAACTGTCTTGCAAAAAGACATATGATAGCTAGACATTAAGTCACCAATTTCACAACAATGTCCACAAAGACATTGAAGTTCTATATAATACTACTATAACACTCTGACAATGAGAACAGAATTCATATCCAGGGATTCAGCTGAGGACTGCATAACAAATTGTCAAACCATGTTTTTATAGTGTACACAGGATTATCTGTGAATTGTGTAGGGTCTTTTTTTCCATGCATTATACTGTATTTTCAACAGGAAACAAAATTACAAGTTGATGTTATTGTTTGTGTCAGTTCCTTTTAAAAAAAAAGTAAAAATACACAAGTTTGGAACAAAATTTGAATTTTTCATTTTGATTCATACTAACATACCACTTACTGTGTCATTATGCCGTGTAATGGTATTGTAATGGTACCTGGTGGTGAGGAGCTCCATTACCTGTGGGTTCATAGTATGAGAAGGAGGATGTACAAGTGCTTTAAACAAACTGAAGATACAAGGGGATTGAGTTCTGTGGTTACACAAATGAATTCATGGCATTTACAGGAGAAGGAGCCTCAGAGCTTTCATTTCCTTCTGCAGGTTCTTTCTCTTTTTTACCACTATATTGTCCAATAAAGGAGCCATCCTCATTGAACTGACCATTTACACCTTCTCCATAGTCAACTAAACTATCATCACTGTCTTCTTTTTTCACAGTTCTGTCTGAAGGTGTCCGGCTTCCTTTTTTTAGAGGTTTATGGTCCTCTGCATCACTGGAGACACAAACAAACAAACATGGAATTAACTGATGTATTATTTATTAAGACAAAATCAGCCATGCATGCAGAGTTTATGAAAAGCAAGTGTGCAGCCCTATAATCCTTTAGTAAACCCACATCACATTGTAGAGACAAATCAATATGATGCAGTTTACATGAAAACATGGTGTAAGAATGGTTTAAACAGAGAATGTCTTCAGTGGAGGGAGGAGGAGTTGTGATTTCTTTTTTCTTTTTTT
>VYZQ01066670.1:0-20460 GCA_013400655.1 Mystacornis crossleyi
AGAATCTGACCTATCTCACTTGGAACAATGCAAAATGGATCAGCAAATGAGTCACATCTTTGTAAACAGTCTCTGATCACCAGACTGAACAGTTATTCTCTTCAGTCATTATATAAATGAATAATAATCATATTTTCATTTCTAAGTGAATTGATTTTGTTTCTTGAAGCAGGGAGAGCCAGGTCAAAAGTTCATAGACCAGCTGAACAATTTCTTCCTCCTCTTTGGTCATACACCCTCACTACACAGCCTCTGAGGACAATCTGTTTGCCTGGAGGGCCAAAACCTTTCAAAACTGTTTCTCACTTGAGTCCACTAATTTTTTCATCTTTTCATGCACACAGCCTACACCTAGGGTCCCTCTTCGGGGTATATGAGAAATGGTCTTAAGTTCTCTTTATGCTGGGACCCTTACACCAGGTGAGCACCTTCTATTTCAGCCTTCTGCACCTTCTGTTTATTAGCACCTGAAGCTAATAAAAAGTCAAAAAAAAAAAATAGGGAGTGCAATAATCTCCATGGCATCACCATGTCAAGGCTAATTCTGTTTTGACAGACTTGAGTGACAGCTCTGTCACTGGTGCCAAGAAGATTAAACTGAATGATGACTCAGATGAGTCAAATTTGTTGAATTTGTTTATAAATATCAAATATAGCAACTGCCTCTTGAATTTCCACAAGAAGTGAATGTGCTGTTTCTCATGAAATGTTGAGCTTGGTCTGTAAAGCTGGATCCACGTTGTTCAATTCAAAAGACAAACATGCAGCATGAAAAAATCCCTTGTCCAAACTGAGCCGATGTCTAACATAAGTCAGTCAGCTACACTGCTGCTGTACCGTGAAGAGAACAGGTTCCTCCAGGATCTATATACCAAATGCCTAAGATTGTTGGTTGGGTAGGCATTTTTGCTGAGAACGCTGGAATTCAGAAGCTAATGCATACAGAACTAAAAGAAAAAATATGACAAGGAAAAAAATTTAGCTGAAAATTTACCTTTCAAAGAGACTAGAATCAGAAGACTTTAAAAGTGCTCTGAGTAATCAGAGTGTAGAGAATGATGAAGAGGAGGGAGTTTAAGGCAAGATAGTACAGCTGAAGCTGAACTTCAGAGACAGAACGCCTACTTAAGATTGCAGCACACAGCATGTTCCACTGACTTTCTGACATTTCATCTATCTTACTGTATGAACTGCTTCCAGATCTATCCTTCTAAAACTCCCACTTCTGTCTCTACTTGTCTTTCACTTCCCTCCCCATTTGATGCATTCAAAATTCTCCAGAATGTTTCAGGAGACAAAAGCCACCTGAGCAACTGACTGACACACTGGTTATCCGGATTTTAATATCAAAATACAGCAATTTTGTGCATTAGTGCATATCTGATCAGATTTTCTTTTGTCTCAGATCCACTTGCATATAGCAAGCTTTCCCAGTATAGTATCGAAAAAAAAACAGATGTTTTATTTTGTTGAAACAGTTAAATGCATTATTACCTCAAAGTCTTATGTAAACTGCTTCTAAGAAAAATACAACTGCATTAAAAATATATATGAATAGAACTATAGATTATAGGCAATTTTCATTATCAGCATGCTCCCTCCCCAGAATAAGGAGGATGTCCCTTCATACCATAAATATGCTGATATTTATTGATACATTTTACCTTAGACTACAGGAAAAGGCAAAAAGATTATGACTGCCTATCAAAAGAGATAAACCTCTGAATATATCTAGTTTTGTTTGTTGGGGGGAAGTAAAGAAGGCCTTTTCAACACCCGCAATCTCTGTCTTTACTCTGGACTTGGGTAACATCCTCTAAACTTTGCTGCTTGGTCCTAGACTGCTGAAACCAGCACAACTGATCACTACTGAAAGATCTGCTCCCTCTTGTATCTAAAATATGTGAGACTACTGTTTTTTTCATAAAAAGTAGGATACAGATCCTATACAAAATTTTCTTTATCTGTGTATGTTGATTCCCATAACAACCCCCATAATTTTCAGGAAGGAAGATTTTCGGCATCCTGCTTCCTAAGAAATAAATTAAACTGCTCCAGTATTCAGAGTGCATTAATCACAGTTCTCTAGATTTTATCACGGACCCTCTATCTCAATAGGTTTTACTGTATAACATTGTTTCCAAATTCAAAGGCTACCTTTAGGTATTAGGGGCTATTTCTGCAAGGACTGACAGAATGCTTGCCTAAGACAGCTAAAAAAAAAATACCCCATATTTTGAACTAGGGTTTTTCATTGCAATCATGTATATTGGAACTCCAGAGAGGTTCCTCTGCTATAATCTATATCCATAGAAGCTGGAACGGTCCATTGTAAATTTAGGTTTAACTGAAAAAAAATAGACAAGAAATTCAGTCACATCTGGCTTCTTCTGGCATAGAAGAGACTTGATAACTATGTTTCCACTAAACTCCCTCAGCCTTTTCACACGGATTTTCCCAGGCAGGTAGCAAGAATGAACTAAGAGCAGCCGTTTTTATCATAAAATGAAACCTGTAAAAAGTGAATATTTGTAAAATGTTTGTAGCCAATCTTATAACAAAATGCAATATATTTGTATTATTTTCTTCCTACAAAATTTCATTAGTATAAAAGAGAACATAAAACAAAAAATTTCTAACTAGCACACAACTTCAAGTAGGTCATAATTCTATTCTCAAACTGGTCTCTGTCATTGTTAAAACTATAGAATTTTAAACTGCTAAAGAATTTTATTCCTGTTATGAATTATCACACATGCCTGAGCAATGGGTTAAGAAGTAGGGAGGGAGATTTCTGACCATCAGAGATATGCTTAATTGAAAAAATGGCACCAATTATGTTATGTCTGTCTTTAATCTAACCTAACACACATGAGGCCTGTATACAGCAGAATTCCCAATACCTGCTTCAGCCAAGGGAACTCAGATATAAGTGAAGAATGAGGTTTTCCCTGCTGTAGACAAAATGAATATCCTTGTTTAGGCTATAAAGGTGAGAAAGAATGAAAAGATGAACTAGGTTACACATTCCCAGTGCCTGGGGAAAGAAAGCTTGGCACTGCACTGCACAACCTGGTAAACAGTTTTCCCTGATAAAAATAGGAATGCTTTTGATGTGTTAGAGGTATTCTTGAGTTTCTTCATGTGTCTTTAAAAATTTTCCAAAGTTAGTTTATACTGAAATAGCTTCATGAGATACTACAAATTTCAAGGATTCTCAATGTATTATCATCATTATAAGATTAAAACCTCAGTGTACTATATAATCAACCATATAGTCAAGATACCAAGATCTCTGGATAAGATGCTGTCTGGATAACAGAAAAGAATATGAGAAAACTGAAGTTAAAGATCAAATTAATTCTAGGAAATAGTGTGAAGAACTAAAATGTGTCAACACTGCCTGAGGAAAATAAGCCTGAAGAATATTTTTGCATAGTCTGAAGTCAAAGTGCCTTAGTCAAATCAGTATTTTTTCCAAAACATCCACACACAAGTAACCCAGGGAAACTAAAGACAATTTAAGAAATGCCCCAAGTTGAGAACGTTAGACAGCAGGAGACTGCCCAGAGGAAACATCATGCTTAGAATCATGGAATATCCTGAACTGGAAGCAACCCACAAGGATCATTGAAGTCCAACTCTTGGTCCTGCAGAAAAATTCCAGTGTGTGCCTGAGAGCATTGTCCAAATGCTTCTTGAACCCTGGCAGGCTTGGTGCTGCCACCACTTCCTTCTGGGGAGCCTGTGCCAGCGTACTTCTGCTTCTTCCTGTTGCAGACAGGAAAATGGGAGACCCCAACCTAATTCTGAAGTTCAAAATAACCCAACACAACCATGCAGGCTACTGGCATTTGAAGCGATGCTGTGGTGTCCCTGCAGCTGGTGTAAGCCGTGCAAGTTGGCTGTTAAAAGCGCCCTCAGTGCTTTTCTAGAAACAGAATTGTGATCCTGCAAGCTGTTGAACCTGCAAATGGGAACACTCATGTGATACCTGCTGCTTCCTATGTGTGGAGGGCACTAGTAAAGCTCATCATGGAAGGGAAGTCATAAATACCCTGTCAAATTTACAGCATGTGGCAAAAGATGACACTCTTGAACTGAAATTGTTCAAACAAGTGTTGCCCTCTGCTTCAGGGCTAAGTGGTTGTGAACTGCCTGCTAAAAGTGTACGTACAGCAGACCTGTCACAGAGCTGTCTCTAACCACAGAGCTATGAGCACAGCAAGGACAATGGAAAAGGGCTTCCTACTCCACATTCCTTGCAAAGTGAGTCTAATCCTGCCCAGAAGCCCAGCTGCCACTCCTCTGCCTGCTGCCAGCAGCGCCCCTGCTCCTGCTCAGGAGGTGGCAGGCACCCGGAGGGGCTGCAGTCAGCGAAAGCACATAGGGGAAAGCTACCCTTCAGAGCAAAGGCTTTAGGAACTCAAGGATTGCCAGCAATACATCTAGGCATCGATGCCATGCCCTACAGCTAGGAAAACAATTTAAAACAATGTAAGTGGCAGGCCACTGCACGGTAGCCAACATATTCATTCCATCAAAAACAAATTAGAGTTTTTATGTTTGAGGAGCATAAATCAACTGATGCGTGCAAAGGAACTCAAGCTAAATTAGAGGGAAATAATACGTTGCTTCAAACAAAATTAATTTCTCCGACTTCCAGTAAAACCTGAAGTATGCACGCTACAGTCGAAGGAAATTTTATTTGCCCTCTAACATTTTCAAAACCAGGACATTTTCTTAAATGACAAAATTTAAAGTAAAATATTGTTGCATCACTGGAATAATAAATATACATTTACCAATGAAAACATATTTCAGTTGAAAACAATATACCTGACTACAAACATCAAGTAATTCTGTGGAAGATGTTATGGTAATATACATCCAGGGATATTTAAATAATTCTTTCCAATATCTTGTATGATATGAAAAATTTAATTTCTTACCACTATAAAACATAGTATCTCGAATATAACTACTTAAATACTTTCTTTACATACCAGCATCCCCTATAGAAACAAAGCAGAATGATTTGGGCCTTAATTTTTAAAGCCCTGCATTCTACTGACTAGAAAAGTAGTTTAAGATTTTTCCCCCCATAAATCAAGTGCAACTGTTCATGTACACCTAATTTTATAATACATTTAATCTAATTCTCTATGCAGACATCCGAAAATAAAACACTGTATGTTCGTATGGGCTGCTAGGTAGTTTCCTGCAGCTTGAGTTGCAGCATTACAGTTCATACACAAGCAGCTTTGACCTATGCACCCTAAGAGCAAAAGCAGCTATAAGCTTACCTGGCTTCTAGTCAAAGTTTTTAAAAAGGAGTATTTCTTCACCTTTCAAAATATTCTTACCTCTTCCTTTGTCTTTTTTGATATGACCCTTAGCCAGTCTCCAATCATGCTGAGGACAGCTGCAAAATAAGCAAGCCCAACAAGGATCCAGAACCACACCACTGGCTTATAAAAGTCTAGGTATTCAATATCTGATCCACCTGAAAAACAATACAGTTAAAATTAAATCAATCTTAATAGCCATAGGTGCAAAGATGTTTTTAATAAATTTTCATAGGAAAAAAAATCTAAAAAATCGTCTGTATTTTTACCCATGCGAAAATTCCTAGCAAAATACTTTGTTGAATTCAAACAAATTGCATAAATTAGTTCACTCTTGAATGTAATGTCTGGAGTACGAAAATTTTAGACAATGACTACTAGCCATTCATAATAATTATTGAATGAACACAACCTGATGCAACTTCTGATATGCTATAATTTAAGACAGAGGTCATTGCAGACAGCCTGAATGAAATGACTTCCCACCTGCTCCAAATAATGATGCTGTACCAGAGTAAGTGTTGTTCCAAAGTATGCAGTGTGTTCATATACTGAGAAATCTGTTTTTGCAAGAACTTCAAAACATCTCAGTACTTCTATAAAAACTTTAGCCTCAGTAGAGAAAGTGCAGCACATGCATTAACAAATGTCCCTGGTGGGTAGGTGTGGACGTTGCCGCTGGGGAGATGACTTGGGAGTGGGAACATGGGTCAGGTTACACCGGGCTGCCAGGATACCTGATGCTATTGTGATTAAACCCGTTTCTCATTGGTCATTTCAAATGTAACCCACCCTGGTAATGCTGTACTTAGGGGAGTGCTCAGATGATCGAGGGAGCTCTGGGAACAGTCTGTGCCAGGCCCAGCCACCAGGCTGGGAGAAAATAAAGAACATCTCTGAATATCTACAAAGAATATCGTCCTCTGATTCTTTCTACGGGCCAAAGCTGTCTGCCAGGGAAGGTTGCAGGCCAACCCCACTGCAACAGGTAGGCAGACATCATCTCCACTTTGCAGAAGGAAACCAGAGTGCAGAGACTTGCACTGAACTGATCATGCTCCCCTCCCCGCCCTCTGCCCCCCAAAGATGGCTAAAAGAGAAGTCAGCTGAAGGCAGCTTTTTTGAATCCCACTGCCATAAGCACCAGTCACTTTAGTATTAAAGTAAAAAGGATAAATTTCAGAGATGTTGGTAATACAGCTTTCAGGTGTAACACAGCTATAAAGAACAGATGTCTTATTTCCACACAAAAAAAAAAGTTATGTTCATCCAGAGCTCTTGACAACACCAAATAACTCACATTTCACATCTTGCCATGCAATAAAACAGAAGCCTTAAACTTGTAATTCAGCTGTGTTGCAACAAATAAAACCAGACGTCTAGTTAGGGCTGCTGCGAGAAGTCTGATGTGTGTATCCACCCACAGCTGAAGAGACTCTACAGTAAAACCTTCTCAGGCACATTAAAGTAGCCTGTACAGGTACAGAATACTTTGCTTTACGTGTCTGCATCCTATAGTGAAACAAATCAATGGAAAATTGGCCCAAAAATATCAAGCACCTTGTTACAATACTGAGATTGACTCTCATGGAGAGCAATGTTTTTACATTATTTTACTGTATTATCACAGAGATTCCATGCAAATAACAAAGAATTTTACAGATGGCTAGCTTTGTATGGAAGCCCTTACAGACAGAAACTTTGTTTTTCTCACGCCAATTACATCTTTTCACCAAAAAAAAAAAAAATAGCATTGAGCTACAGTGGTTTACTTAACTATCCAAGAGATGAATCCACATTGTGAAAGTGGATATCATTTGATGCCTTTGTAGTCCCAAGCAGAGGTAGAAGACAGGGCTCAGTTTGGGGCAGAAGACATCCAGTCACAAAAGGTTGAGTTTATCACAGCACAAGAAAAAAGTTTAAATTATTTTTCAACAACATCCATCTCATGTCAATCTAGTAAAACAGAATTTTAGAGATGATTCACCCAAAAGCTTTTGTAACTCAAGAAATGCTTGATTAGCACCATGTCTTTGCTCTAGTAATGGGCCGCATTTGGTGGTTCATCCTCTTCTTCAGCTGTTCATACAATGCACATACAATGGATCATAGTAACCATCTACATGGTTGGTTTTTAATTTTTGGCATATTATGTTTATAAACTGAAACCTAACTCTGCCAGTCTGCAGGAAGCACTTCCTTCACAGTTTATACTCATTTTATTTACAGCAAAGTTAATCACCGGCACAGGAGTTAGGACATAGTCATGTTCAACCAAGTTTTCTGTGCTGTCTGGCCAGGAGGTGGCTCCATCTAGCCATGCCCAAAGGAGTTCAGTTTTCCTAAAGTTAAAGGGACAAAAGGTGTCCAAAGAAGTACTCTAGGATAATGTTTCACAACTAAAACCTTTATTAGCTGTTGAGCTTCTGAATTTCAAGGACTCTTTGGGTGATTTCACAATTTATTCAAATCTCAGGGAGAGAGAGACATACCTGAGGATGTTTGTCCTGACATAACTACTGTCTCCTGTGATGCTCAAAGTGCCATAATGCAGTTACCTGGGACTGTCATTTAATAGGATTTCATAGAGAAATGTGATCGTAAGTCAACTGTACTGAATTTAAACTAAAAGAATTCATTAACTACCAAATTCACTTAAATGGGTATGAACGCATTTAGGTATGAGTACGCACAGCTAAATGTACTTGTATTGAAGTATATGAGATAATCTAACGATTTTATGGGCAACATGGTAAAAAGCATATCAATATGATACACCATCATGTTTCTTTTATAAAGCAAATTGGTTTATGCAGCCCTCTGGGAAGCAAAATGCTGAGAAGGCAGAAGCTTAATTTTGTTGCTTGTTCGGCAAACCCAGTTTTGTGGGCTGAAGCACAAAACTTTTCCCAGCTTTCTTTAGCCTCTACCCAAAATAGGTTATAACCACAATGAAGAAAAAATCTAGCAGTCTCACTGCCATAATCTGTTACCAAGAGCAGCCACAGTTAATTGCCAAGAGGTTTTTTGGTACTGACTTGACTTAAAGTAGCTTGAAGTCTACGAGAAATCAAAGAGTTTTCCCATCCATCTTCATCACAGGCTAATGTATTGCTGCTGCCATCATTCTTACATCTGCCAAACAACTTCTGTTTGGGATTTTCAACACTTTGGAAAACATAAGTTGTTCTATGGCCCAAACATATTCCTTACTAAGGTTGAGAACTCTGTTTCAGTGAAGAAAGGCATTAGAGAATATTTCAGGGGTGCTTTAGAACAGATTATGGTTCTTAGGTAAGAGATCAGGATTACAAATATATCTTTTTTACTCATTTATTCATGTAAAAAAATTAGTTTTAAAGTAAATAATTTTCTTCATTGTTGTCATTCTTTTCCCCATTCTTTCTACAGCTAAGCAGCTCAAAATAGAAACATGTAATTATTTCTGTAAAGTTGGTTGGCTTCGCATTTTTACTTCAAAATTAGAAGGAGAGAATAGAAAGTGCTGTCAGCATTGGGTATCTTAATTCCATACCAGAAAAAATTTCTGGGTTATTCAAAAGTTGGCACTGCAAACAAGGAAATGTTTGTTTTTTTCATCAGCAGTACAAATTACTCTGGATATAGAAATATGATATAATCCAGTTTTAATTGCAGAATAACAAGTAGCTGTCCACCATCTCTGTTGTGACAAACCTGACAAACATGCTTAATCCAGAAATGTCATTTGTCCTGCTCCAAAGAAATGGAGGATCAGCCCTGCTTCTTGAAAGGAGTTACCTTTGAGGACGGCAAAAAAAAAAAAAGGCGGGGGGACAGAGAAAGACTAGCTTGTGTGGAGATGTGGAAATGCAGAAGGTTGGGAACAAGATATTGCACTGTCAGAGCTGGAATGTAAGCAGGCCATACAAGCCACTTGTTGCCACTCAGTGGAAAATGGAGAGCTACTTCAGAAATTCAAAGCACAGATTTAAAACGCTCCTCACGTGCTGCCCTACACAGACATCAAGCAGGACAGTGCTCCAACTTCAGCTTAAAGCATAGTTCACACCAGGGAGCCCCTATTACGGACACCAAGTCCTGAGGGGGCAACGAGCTCTTCCAAATGCCAAAAAAAAAAGGCATAGGGCCTGTGGGAGAGCACACAGCTCTCCTCCAGGATGCTGGACACATCCCCAGCTCAGCATGACAGTGATTTCTCTCTGCTGGTGCGTGGTATCACACAGTGACAGCAGATCAACTGGGCTGCTATGACCACCGGGTCAAGTGCCCCAGTTTGGTGACATTAAATGAGACTAAAATATCTCAGTTCTCTACAACTGGGTCTCAGGCCAAGCAACACAGTGCAGAGCCGGGTATGTGTATTACAGTGGCAATACATCAGTCAATTACAGAATGAAACAGTGAAAAAGCAGTAAGTTAAAAATCAGGGCTCAAACATGGAAAACAAACCAAGCCAAAAAAAAACCCTCCTACAAAAGTAACAGGAGTTGGAATACATTTTTAAAGTAAGACTTGCAGAATTCTGTGATGTTTCACTGAACCAGTTGAGACATTCTTGTATCATCATTATGCCCCACTGTGAAATAGACTACTGATATGCTATATTTTTGCCTTTTACTTAGTCAAGTTTTGAACATGTCACCTAATTTAGATTTGAAACCTGTTAGATTAATGCCATTAGAAATATTTGACTATACCTTCCAAACCACACTGCAGGTTCAAGAATTTATCTGTACATGTGAACAATATATTGTCAATTATACATATATTCATGTGTCTCAGTACCACCCTTAGTATCCAGAAATATATTTCATTGTGCTATAATCATGACACATTCAATATGAGAAGATTTCTTTCTCTTTCACAAGATATTAGTAGTTTTGGTTGGGTTTTATTCTGTCATGTTGAAGTCAATATTTTCTCTTGAAAACAAGAAAAGGGATGTTTGACTATGTCCTGGTATACACAAGGGAGTGCAGGATGTAGTACAGTTTTTCTTATTTTTTGTGAAAAGCTACAATAATCTTTCTTCAAATAAAAAAATTTTCTCTCCCTCCAAAAAATTCAACTATTCCAAAAATTAGAGAATGAAGTAATTTCATAAGACAGAGAAACAGTCAAGATTTTCAAATACAATTCATATATTTTCTTGAACATGCATTACAAGAGCTTTTCATCTTTTCCTTTCTTGCATGCACCAGGAGTGATCAGTCTTTTATCTTCACCTTTAAGGCTTCTCTTGCTGATGGAAAGCCCAGCTGAAATTTTCACAAGCTCCAAATAACAGCTTAGACTGACTACTAAAAGGAACTTTTCCTCACTCTGGTTTCTGCAAATAGAGTACATGGTCTCCAGTACAAAAAAGAAGGGTGTTCTAAAAAAAATCCTGGAGAACTAAAAGAATTTCTAATATGACAGCCTGTACTACAGCCAAGGACACCATTATGTTCCTGAATCCCAGGTTCTTCTGTTGGCTCCCTTTTGGTACAGCTATTGAGTAACACACTGTCCTTTACCTCCTGAAAATTTTTCAGGGCTTCTTTTCAGCACTTACTTGCAGTGGCACCAGAAAGCAGCAAGTTTCATGTTAGTGAAAAATGATAGGTATTTCAGAAATGTTTCCCTACACACCAACACATATGTTAACATAATCATGAGATTTTTATGTAGGGCTTGTAAACTTACGTTTTTTATTCTGAGATGAGAGTTCCCAGAAAAAAAGATTTGAAAGTTTTCAAATATATAGGAATTTGGGAGTTTTGAGGAAGCTTTATGGGCCAAAACTGACACACATTTATGGATTATAACATGGGCCTTCAGAGTATAAAAGAATTATCAATTTGACTTCTATTGCAGAAAGTACACTGATATAATTGCAAATTGGAGTATCACACTGCCCACCATTATGCTTTGACTATAATGCTAAGTGGAAGAAAGTAATTCTTACTGTAAGTATTATTAAAGAACCAGAAAAATGAATAAATTACTGCCACTGTGAGGATTTTTTCAAATGCATTGCATCTAGACACTAAGTGGACTGGAGCATCATTCTGTCTGCTGCTTTTTGCCTCACCATGGCAAACCAGAACCAGGACCAGCATGCTCTAGAGCCACAATAGTCTGTCATGACCACCTCTTTTACAGCCTTATACAGCATTACATGCCTTACTCTTCATGTTTCTCCCTCGTTTGTGACACTCAGCTTTCCTAAACTTCAAGAAGAGTTCTCCAGACAAAGCCTACCACAAAAATATCAGTGGCCCTTAGTGTCCGCTCTGTAGTTATGACTTACCTAAGAGAGAAACAAGCAAACCAAAAAATCATGAAGAAAAGTTACTAATTTTTTAGGGTGAGAAAAACTCTGCATACTTTCTCAAAATTAATATGGAAGCCTAGATCTTAGGACAAATTCTATCAGCTCCATCAAGAACTTGCAATGTCAGTTTCCTTCAAATAACTTCATACTTATATAAACACTAATGACTGCAAACTTCCACAATGCAAAGCTCAGTCAATTAATACCTTACTTATTTTTCAAAATTTTTATTTAAGTAGCCAATTATGTACTGCAAAGAAAGCAAACGGAAGGTTTTGAAAAAATTCTGAGTCACCTGACAAAACCAGAGTATTATAGTTCACCCAAAGATGATAATATTATCAAATATTCTCTGTCACAATATAGTCCCATGGGAATGTTAGCCTCCCAGTTATGATGGAGACAGCCATCTAATCCTGTTCTCTTGAGCATTGTCTCTGCAAGTACAAATCCCATTCCCCTTTTAAGTCAATAACATACTGCAGTTCAAATACAAGTCTTATGCATGTTACTCAAAGAAAGTAGAAAACATTTCTGTTGCTTTGAAATAATGGATTTACAGTAGGATTTTAAATTAAATAAAGAACATCTATCAAGTGACCCATAAAAGGCCATCAGTTATAGAACAATATAATTCAAGGACATTCTGTAGAAAGTGTTTCCTGGTAAAATTAAAAAGCAGACGATGTAGGAAAAAAATACGATATCAAATGGTCTACAAATAAAAAAGTCCATGGAAATTTATAATGGGACTACTGATGAATGTACTCAGTGTTCTAGTTAGAGCCAAGTAGGCCATTCCACATAATATTTACAGTAAATATAACCAGGCCTTTATACACTATCATTTTTATTCCCTGTCATACACATACCCTTCAGGAATGAAACACCCAGACTCTTGACTTGGAAACAACATAAATTTTTTATTTCATGCTAGTTGTTATCTGACCAGAATTGCAAATTCTGAAGACAAAATGAAAAGAAGGAAAAGAATACGGGAAAGAAAATGGAAAGGCAAAAGTCAAGACACAGACATTTGGAAACATCACAAATAACTGTGTAAAAGTCAAAAGAAATTGATGTGCTGTTTTACAGCTCTGTTCTGTAATTTACAAGAATCTTTGACAACTTTGCAAGCAGTCTAAAAATGAAGGCTCCCTGAATAGCTTAGTATCTTCAACAACAGCTAAATTTACCCCCATTTTACCCAGATCATTTACAAATATGTCAAGCAGTTCTGACATTTTAGAGGTCCTTGCTGGATCTCACCAACCTGAAGAGCTTTTGCCAGTGACAAGACCCGTTACTGCCATCAGGGCAAAACTCCCAGGACATCTACAGGAGGAGTTACCCAACATGAGAGCCTTGGCTTGGCACACTTGGACTCACACAACAGCCATGGGCACAGACAAGACACAGGAGGAGCCCACAGCATGTGAGTGTCTACTAAATACAGTTCCCTCCAGCAGAGTAGCTCACTGAGAGCAGACCGGCACAAAGGCCCTTGTCAGCCACCTCTGCCTTGCACAGAGTTCAGGGGTGGGAGAGAGGTGTTTCATGAGAGGGAGGATGGTGCTGCATCAGCAGAAGCATCAGAACAGGCCGACAAAAGCCAGTGTCAGGCTTGGAGCGCAAAGCTCTGAATTCCTAATTCTCACGCTCTACACATCACTGACTCAGATCAACGTGCTTTCTCGGCACAGACAGCATACACTTACTCAAATCTAAGAGGTGAACTAACACTTCTGACACCTTTTCAAGAAAAAAGTTGACACAGAGAACTGGCCCAGACTTTTTTTAGCTCAGTATATCTAAGTTGTTAGCAACTAGTTCAGCTTAATGGAACCATAAAAATTGGACATGTTATCTACAGGTTGTGCTAAAACTTCTCCTGACACTACAAAAAACACATGGGCAAATGTGTACTGACAAACCAAGGATCACAGAATTGGGATCCAGCAGATCCTACAGAAAACAGATATTTCAATGGCAGAAAGTTCTGGAATATTTTGAAAGTAAAGGATGCATACAAAACTTATGTTAGATAACTTTGCAGGGTGAGGCATTTCAAACAAGTCCAGCTGAAAAGATATCTTCAAGTTAAAATGCTCTATTAGTGTTTGCACTTCGTAACCTGTAAGAAAAATAAAACAAAACCCCTATCTAAATGATACGCTACCTAATATTTGATAGTATAGGAAGAGAAAAAACAGTAAGAGGAGACATGCACCATGAATTTCACTGTCCCACCTCCTGTCTCTACACTGTCACATCAACCAAAAGGAGGACAGGCACCGTCACGTGAATGGTGAAGAATAAAACTGGGAAAGAAGTGAGATAAGACCACCATAAGTGAGATATATCTGTCCCAAAAATAGGAAAAAATGCAGAATAATTATCACTGTGCAAAACGTTATAAGATAAAGAGTTATGAAAAAAATCTTACCTGCAACATAGTCACCAAATCCAATGGTAGTTAAAGTGATAACCACAAAGTAAATTGCATCGAGTGTGTTCCAGCCTTCTATGTGTTTGAATATAACTGCAGGAAGAGCAACAAACAGCACGCAGCCAAACAGTATGAATATTATTGTTGAAATGATGCGAATCTTTGTCTGACTCACATTCCATTTCTGGAAAGAGAAGGGGAAAGAGAGGAAAGCCATTGTTAATAAAACTGCACCAGTGCACATCAGCACCCATCACCCCCAGTGTGCATTACACAGCTCTAGAGGACAGTGCATTATGATTCTCAAACAAACAGGAAAATTCAAGCAGGATTTTATTCTGAAAAGGGTTTCAAAGCAAACTTGACTATTCCTAGGAAACATTTGCCAGCAGTAAATGCAGAGCAGAGCTGGACTCTGAAGAGTAGTGTCCTGGGTGAGAGGCATGTATCGCATTCATTATAATTAACAGCTGATGATAAAGTTTTGAGGGCTGTCTACATATTCAAGTGAGTTGCAAGTAGTGCATGCACCTGCAATTTCTCTAATTTTGTACACGCAAAAATAACCAAATAAATAAGGTAAATTTTAACCATACAGTTCTCTGCCATCAAGTAATTGGCTAAACAAAATTCTACAAAACAGAGCTGGAAGGGATGTAAGTGATCACCTTTTTCAAACCTGCCCAAAGACAAACCCACCTAAGCCACTGCAAATACATTACTGGCCAGGCAACCTGTGATCATGCTCTTGATATCTGATAGTTTTCCTAATGCTTAACCTACATCTCAACTCCTTCAATTTAAGTGTCTTATCCAAGACAAATAAAGAAATTGCTAATTTTCTCTTTCCAGGAAACTTTCACAGGTGTTCTCTTTCAGTTACGTGTTCTTTAAACCAAATAAATTTATTTCCTTTTCTTCCCCTTTCTACTTTTCTTGCAATCTCTTGGCACCAGCAAACTAGCCCACGTTTCATTAAGTGTTGTACTCAAAACTAGATACGAAAAAAATAGCACAAAAGAGCATGGAATGACCCTTTCTTATACTTTGCCTATTTACAGTTTTACCTGTGATGTATGCTTTTCCATGGCTGTATGACATTAACCCATGTTAGCACGTTAACCTCTAGAGCTCACAGAACAATTCTATAAAATTGCATCTAGACAGCTGTTTCCTGACATGCAGCTGCATATTTTATTATTCCATCATATATTACTTTGAATTTGTCCTGCTTGAATTTAATCCTGTCTAGTCAGACAACTTCTCAAAAATTTTAAGATCATTTTGATCCTCCAAATTTTAGTTCTTTCCCCAGCTTGAGACCATCTGCAGATTTAATGAACCATGTCATTTAGCTGTGTATGCTATTAACATTTTTTCTAAACTGTACTAAAGCTAGAACAGACCCCTGCAAAGTCCCATTTTGCGTGCCCAGGCAATTTGACATTTTCCATCCAACCAGTGCATGTTGGTTCAACCTAAAAGAAGGAATTATACCAGAAACTTCCACAGAAATCGACTGAAAATAAAATCACATTGTTCACAATTGATGTTTTCTTGTTTTTAAGTTTCAGTGGGAACTGACTGTGTTTACAGTCAGCATGACCAAGGTCAAGTTTATAACCCAGATCAGAGTAACAGCATGTGTTACAGGAATATAAAAAAATCCCTGCGCTGATCCATCAGCATCTCCCAGTTCTTTAGGCAAACTAATAAACAGAATTAGGGAGTGTTCCAGACCACAACATATAGATCAATGTTTTCACTCAGAAATTGTCAAAAGGGGGCAAGATACTGCTTTTTATATTGGGGAACTCTTGTTTTTTTATAATGGATACATCCATTGTAAAAAAAAAAAAAAANCACCCAGTGTAAAAAAAAAAAAAAAAAAAGAAAACCAGTATCTCTATGAGTAAGAGAGACACACGAGTTGACCTCAAAACTTCTCTACTTTTAAGAAAAAAAAAACTCTTCTGAAAACCCAGAAAATATAAAATGTTCTTATGGAATGTTCTTGCTTTTTTTGGACAAATCTCAGTGGAAATCTATGTTATTCATCAGTACCTTGTCTGGACATGAACTGATATTTCAAAGCCAAAAATGCATGCTTTTTCTTAAAAAGCTTTCAAGCTTATGTTTGCCTATTGCATAAGACTACTCAGCACAGGCCCAGTTTGCTTTGCATCAAAAATAAAGCCATGTCAGACCCTTTCTATATAGAAAAGGTGTCCTGCATGCAAGGGCAGGGCTTGATGTGGAAAACCAGTCCTAACACTTGCAGTGCTGATGCAAATAGCTACAAAATTGGTTACTAAGCATTCACTGCTTCAAAAATCTCAGTGAATACATTTCTTATCACAGTCTATATAAGAATCTTTAAGGGCAAGCATCACAGCAAGCTTACAAGTAACAAGGGCAGAGCAGAAATAAAATTCTTTGGCTCTTATTCCTCTTCCCAACCATAATCATGTTAGGGAATGTGTCTTCACCCGGTTCTCAGAGGTGTTCATTAGCAAGTTCAGACTGTGCCAAGTCCTTCCTACCTTTTCCTGTACATCTGATTGCAACAATGAGCTATACCCTGTTTTTCAGGCTTTTCATTTCACTTGTGAAATTCAGAACAAGCAGCAAGAAAACCCAAACGAGGCAGTCAGTATACTCACAACAAAGGTATCCTCTACTTTGGCAATTCCTTTTCCAAAGATTGTCCCTAGTTGATCTCCAACACCAGCCAACAGAAAACCAAACAGAGGAATTCCCAATAAGGCATAGATGATACAGAATATCTTTCCACCTTGTGTGCGTGGGGAGATGTTTCCAAAACCTAAATTACAAACAACTTGAGATGTTTAAGAGGTTACACATATTACATTATAAGTTTTAAAAGAACTGCAGGAACAGAACAGTTAAAAACAGGCCCAGCCAGGTTAGCATGTGACACAGCAAACGTTGTGAGAAATTAAATGAAAATGTAGGTCATACAATCCTCACTGAGCTACTCTTATCATCTATTATATGTAGTTAATAGCAATTGATTGATCTATGCCTTAGCCTGCCAGCATCTGTCACTGGCTGCAGCACCTGTAAACAACACACAATTTTCCTTCAGATGGGCCAAGTTTCAAAGTGAAGCAGCTTAAAAAAACCCAAACAACTTGGATGAGCAAAACAAGGATTTTTACCATAAATGAGACTGCCTAGATTCTTCATTATTAAAGGCTTTGGTTCCTTCGAACAAAGCTTAGAGTAACAGTTCACATCTCTGTCCCTTGGAAAGTGGAAATCATTTTGTCTTTGCAGGCTTGTGTAAAAGGGCACCCCAGATTCCTCTGATGGCTCAGCTGCTGCTGGTCCACTTAGAACAGAGAAAGTGAAATACAAAGAGCACAGCTCCAGCACCTGTGGAATGCCCTCCAGTACATCTCCCAGGATCAGTATTTAATGATTTGGACAAGGTCACATAGGCAGAACCCTACAGACAAGTTTCATGGGCTTAAGTCCTGAGTTTTAATTCAAAAGATTTTTCCCCTCCAAAGGATCACTCACGTTTTGAGGGAGCAGTAGCTGTAATACCCCAGAAATTCTGACATTCTTTCACTTTTTAGCAGAACAACATGCCCTTCAAAGGAGTCAAGAGGGAAAACTTGTCATAAAAAGGCTTATCTTTAGAAATTTAACAAAAGCTGCTTTTAACATTACCTTTTTTAGAAAAAATAACTTGCAAATAAAAAGCGTTTTAGCATGTAATTGAGGAATTTATCTCAGTGTCTTAATTTTTTCATAAGAAAAACATCATATGCACATAAATCCCTCTAAAAAAATCCAATTTTCCTGAGAACAATCCGACAAATTTTATTTTTAAAGAAGCTTAATATTTTTTCACAGTGTGGCTAAATTCCTACAATACAGCTCACACTTAATGAACGTGTTAGCTATTTATCAGCATTTTTATTTAAATATTCTGAGCATGTTTGTTTAATATGTAGATTTTCTTTATGAAATCTATTATTCTAATTTTTGGTTCTGCTTTTACGTAGGTAAACGACACCAAAGTTCTGTTGCCAAAACTACTTCTTCCTTTCAGAACACACAAGACAAAGCTGTCCCTCACTTAACTTGGAACAGATTGCTCAGGGAAGTGGTGGATGCCCCATTCCTGAAAGTGTTCAAGACCAGGCTGGATGGGGCTCTGAGCAGTCTGGTCTAGTGGAAGGTGTCCCTGCCCATGGCAGGGAAGAAAGAACTGGATGGTCTTTAAGGTCCCTTCCAACCCAGGCCATTCTATGATTCATTAAAATAAAAATAAATCACACTGGGAATATATTTTACTCCTAGGTCATTTGCTTCAATACCAGTTTTCAGATTATAATTATGCAAACAACAAATGCAAAGTTGACAGAATTCAGTTAGAGAAAAGAAAGCTGATATTAAAATTTTCCCCAAATCTTGACTAATAAACCTTGTCAAATGAAACAAAAGGAACAAAATCACAGGATGTATCAATTACAGGTTACAGAGTCCTACAACTTTGTAAATGTTCCCCGCACTAATATAATGAAAAAAAGCCTGACTTAGAAAACTGGGAAAAAGTCACTTTAGAACAACCTAATATGCTTCCCTAAACCAGAGCCAGGACTGAAAGTACAATTCAGGAAATTTCAGCTCCACTGAGTTCACTCTGTCCCTTCGTGCACCAAGGAGTAAAGACTCGGGTTTTAAAATAAAATTAGGTCATCACCAATCAAAAAGGGACAAACAGATCCAAGCTACTCTGTTTTCATAAACATGTCTGTTTATGCATGAACAGAAGCTTGAATTGTTCCAGGTTATAATTCCTGGGAGGTCCTAATGCAATTCAGAATCAGGGGTCTGGATACACCAGATTTAGAAAACTCTTGCTTGGGGATTTGGCAATCACTTTTTATTTATTTCTCTACAAAAGCCATGTCTCGCAATGGTGGCAAAACACCAGCCCAGGGGAGCACATGCCAAGCAGGCAGTTTTGCTTGGCTGGCCCCATAAAACAAGCAGGCCCTCTGTGAGCATCCCACAGCACTTAGAGAGGCTGTTGCTCTCTGCAGCATGCTCCTCATCTGCTGATAATTGGTATGAGGACACCAAGCTCACATTCAGCTCCGGGTACTCTCCCTAAATCAGACTTATGTCTTCCTCGAAGGAAGGATGGTACTTCACTTTTACACTCAAATTGTTGTTTTCCATCCTAAAAACGGTCAAGTGCTTTTCTTCCACACACAACAGGAAAGGCACTGCGTGATTAATTGTATTATTAAATCTCACACATTACTGGAGAAAATAACACTCCATAAGGTAGCGGTTTATTTCTGTCCAGATGCTCACTGAACATAATACAAACCATGGCTAGGGTACCTACTTTAGTGACCTGGTCTACCAAGGGGTTTCCATCACACAATCATCACATTTCCTACTGTGTCATGTTTTATAACAGTCTGCTGCTGTACACCACAGCCTACTTTGAGAGTTACACAAGTTGTCCTTAAATCCTACTCTCAGCTTCTCCAGTGAAAACCTAATCCATTATTTATACAACAGTAGAGGAAACGTATTTATATTTCATAGGGTTGATGTAATTCCCGAGAGGTTTGTGTCAGAAAAGTATTATTTCTTTCTTTAAATAATTATATTAAAAACAAAAAGAAGAATTTTGTTGCTAGGTAAAAACCAAGGAAACCTTCATTCTGGGCACTGTGCTGGGAGAGGAGAACATGGTCATAGGATGCCGCTGCAGTCCCTGTGTACCACAGAGCTCCCCTGCATGTGAAGGGCAGAAACATCTGGCCCCACGGCAGTAGCTCCCTGGCATGTTTTCACTTCTGAGTTCCCCCTTCCACTCAAGAGGCAGCATAAAGTCTGGCTAGGACTGCCTTACCCACAGAGAAACGTTGGGGAATCAGCCACATCACAACACGGTCTGCTGCCTTTTCCCTGCCTCGGAGCTGCTTGCCTGGATGGATGGGAGCAGGATGTGCACACTGCAGCTGCACAGGCAGACTCAGTACCTTGCTTAATCTTCACACTTTCAATCGTGTGCAGCTCACCCCTTCCTCTGTTTCTCCTGACAGGGAAGTTCCTAGAACCAGTTTATTCCCCGCTTCAACCACTATGATTGGGTTTGATTGGGGAAATTAACAAATTGCTTGATTTAAACTTCTAAATTCATTGGAAAGCTTCCCCCAAAGCTTTTAACCAACGCTATCTGCCGTGAACAGTACAGAGTACAAAACTGAACTTGCCAAATGGGATCAAATTTCATCCAAAATACTGTCAGTATCCTTTCCAGACTGCTCTTCCGCAATGCACTC
>VYZQ01066671.1:0-39685 GCA_013400655.1 Mystacornis crossleyi
AACAAAAATAAAACAAACAAACAGGCAGCAAACAGAAATTTGCTTTAACTTAACATTTGAGGTAGGATAGAAGAGTGATGTATTAATGCCTCTCCAGCCCAAGTTTAAACCTACATGTTGTTTAAGTCTCCACTTCTCTAAAGGCGGTGCTCTTCACGTAGCACGTCCTTACCCATTACTTGCCATTTAACGCAAAGCATGAGAACAGAAGTGGAAAGCATTTTTTAATAGGAATGAAACATTCTGAAAGAGGAAAGTATCAGCACAGGCTGTGTATATAATAGATCAGATTTTTTCCAATGGACAGGAAACTACATTGGGAGGAAGGAGGAATAGGATTCATAGCTCTGGAAGCAACCAAGGCAACGAGTTTAAGAAACCTTTGCCACACAACTCCTCCATTTCCAGGTCCCTGGTGAAAGGAAGACAAGTTCTCTTCTGAAAGGGTTTTGTGAGCTGTGAGCACACAAGCACAGAATAAGCATAACTTTTAGATTATTTTACAGGAAGGTTATTTTCCCCCCTTCATTCAGGAAGATAGATACAACTTTTTTTTTTTCCTTTTTTTTTTCCTCTTTTCACAGCTAAGTTGGATTTGGAGCTTGAAATTACCCTTCTTTTCTCATTAAAAAATCTGATGAGGCCACAAAGAATCAGACTTCATCAGGCATCTATGAAAAATATTTCTTACCTTTTGTTCATCTCTATTCCTGTGTAAAGGACTTATGTTTTCACACTTCAGGTTCCTTTAAAAGGTAAATTACTTTTGACAACGCATGCTTCTTTTTCATTAGGGAAAAGATTGATGTCTACTGGTTTACATCACTATCAGGGAGGATCTGGAGGCGTATAAAGATAGAAAATGAAATTATGTTTGTTGTTTTTTTCCCCTAAACTGCTATTAAACTTTCCTTCCTTTGACCTTTTGGACTGGATTGCACATGACTATTTAATTTGCATTCCAGCCAAACATAACACTATCAGTGTCATACCAGGTAGAACAAAGTCAGACAAACTCAGAAAAATAGGTAGTTTGGATTTTCAACCACTGGCAGTGACATCAAGGTTGAAAAGATGCCATTTGTTTAGGACAGCCCTCGTGTCACAGCCGCTGTGAAAACAATGGCTGAAGGAGCCGGGCACTGGAGAGCTCCCAGCAGAACCATCTATTGACAGAGGAGGCTGATCCAAATGGACATTTCACTGGTTCCCATCTTTCTGCTGGGAAAATTCAAAGATGAATTTCTTTGTATTTGGGTAGAGAGTTTGTTCAACAAGTTTGCTCAGCTTGTTAAAGCACTGAAGGGGGAAGTACACAACAAAACGTGCTCCCATGCAGCAATGTGAGTTTTGTGGGCAGAAAGGAGGAAGGGAGAATAAAGCTGGAGAAGACTCAAACTAGAAGCATGGGCCATTGCATTCAGAGTCCAAATATTTGGCATTTAGGGAACAATAGCTGACCTGTGAGCAGGACACTATTTAGAAATTAAGTAGGGCTGTGTACAAAATGTCAGCCTCAGACGAGTCAACCAGTACCACATTTGGAGGAAGGAACTACAGAAGCTCATGGCTTTGGCAACCAACATACATGGAACATTTAAAAAAAAATCTTTCACTTGCCACTGCTTCCCTGCAACAAAGGTAAATTCCAGATCAGGTATTTGTCATCCTTAGTCACCAATGTAAAGTTCAGGTAGTGACACTGCAGCCACACAACTCCAGCAGCTAAAGCTTAGGCTGTCCTTTGCTACCACGAGCATCCCAGCACCCACCAGCACATCACAGGAAGGTTTGTCTCATCTCCCAGGGCACCTGGGGGGAAACTCAGCACATGCCCACAGTGTTCACACTCGGGCCACCTCCTCCCAAGCCCCTTCCTGTAGTCAAGCCTGCTTCACTGTGGTTTCATTGATGGCTACCCCTTTCTCTCTCTCTATCTCTCTGAAAAGTGACATTTTAATTGTGTCCTTTTTTTGGTCTGTCAGCTCCCAGTCTCAGCTAAACAGCTGGATAACTTTGGCTGGAGTCCAGAATTAACCTAAGTTGTTTTTAACCTCTCGATGCAAAGGCGTTCCACATGGTTCCCCCGTGTGACCTCCGGGCACAAGGACCTGCTATTAAAAAATGCCACCACATGCAAACCACCGATGTCCTCAGAAGCTGTGCAGAGCCTTGGCCATGGCCTGGCCCAGGGTGGCATCTGGCCACTGTCACAGAGCAGAAAATTATTCTCACCACTTCTGAGCCAAACACACTCTAATACAGCACTGGAGACAGCTCCAAAGGACCCCTCCGGGGCATTTAAACACCGTTCAAGTTTTAGTTTTCACCAGTTTAGTGCTCAAACCCCCTTCCAGTGTCAGACAATCAGGTTTCCTGTCTAAAGGGGGACTGCACTGCATCTTGCCTGCTGTCCAAGGCAGGCAGGGCTGCTGCAGGGCGAGAGGAAGGTTTGAAGCATAGCTATGAACCTCACCGTTTAAGAGCTTGGCCATGGTTACCAAACACAAGCTGCCAGTGATCAGTGGCTCCTCTTTGCTCGGCAGCAGCAAATCCCTACTCCCAAGTGCTCAGGAACGGCTGTGCCAGAGTTGTGTGGAATTTGCTGTGAAAGGACTTCGAGACTGAAAGTTAGTCTACTTCTCCCAACTTTCCACCTCTCAAACAGAGGTATTACTGCTTTCTGCAAACCCTTGAAACATCAGGGCATCTCTGCTTGAGAGGTTAGCCAAGGACTCGGGTACAGCTCCACAAATGTTGACTTACGAAACTCCCGGAGCGAAAGCAGGGAGCGTGGTGTGCGCGGGCAGTCTGAGGGATCCAGGTGCTGTGCCACCGGCACAGGAGGCATTAGTAAGTGCTTAGCAATGCGGGGTAGGCTGCTCCTCTTTAATTGCAGGGACGCGCAAAGCATGAGTAGTTATTTGCTCGTATGAGCAACTCTGTCAGCAAATGGTTATCCAGGGAGCTGCAATCCAGCCTGCCCCACTCTGGGAGCCTGCGCTCCCTGCCTTGGCCATCAGGACACAAAACCTGGGAAAACTATGCCCACTTGAGCCTGTATGCTTGACAGGGCCCCCGAATATTTGTGTTGACTCAGTAATTCAAGAGTTATAATCCCATCACTAAATATCAGCTGGGCCTCGTCATTTCCCATTCGGAGAGGACAGAATGAGAAACCATTAGTTTGCTTTTGGCTTCAGTACAAAACAGTGCGTTCTCCCAGGCAGCAGCCACCCATTCCATCAGTGTTAGCAGAGCACTCGCACAGCAAGGTCCTGGTCCAGGACGGGGGTTGCTAAGCAATATGGAAATACAAATAATAAACGAATAACAGTCACCTGCAAAAGATTACACAGCGAGCTGTACCTTACCGTGAAAGCCCGTGTTTCAAACCTCATCTCATTTGGATTCAAATTTGCCGAAATCAAATTTATAAAGAAGGAATGATTATTGTACAGAATGTTTTGAGAGATGTAAACACTTCCTTTTCTATTACTGTGATTCACTTTGGGTTGTTCTCCACTGTTAGGCATTTAAAGCATGCAGCTCTGTGGAATACAATGGCTGGTTTACTTATTACAGCACGCACTGGAAACTGCTGAAATACATTTTTCTGTCAACACGTATTTGTGATTCCCATATTTAAGGAGTGACTGCTACTCTGTGTACACGTGTCGTCAGCGTGATTAATGTCAGAACGGTGTTTGCACAACTCCACATCGGCGAAGATTAAAAGCTGCTCCTAAGAAATCTTCTTTACGATGCCCAGCTATGCAAACACCCCATACTAGGACATCTCACCACAGAAACTTCCTCTCAAGGCCACCTCGCACTCGCTGTATCTGCCCTGAGCTTGAGCAATAGGGCTGCTGCCGTGCAGAGAGCAGATTCCTTCCCCGTAGGCTTGGTTTGTGACCCACTGGAAAGGTTCCCGTTGCCTGTAACAGGAATTCAGAGGCACTGTGCCCCACGTCCCACGCTGAGGGCTGGCCAGGGCGCGGTGCAACCACGGAGAACATGCAGAGATCAGTGCACGCAACAAGGATTCAATTACGCCTTTGGAATGTGATCCAGAGAGTTAAAAAAACAAAAGATGCACCCTCTTGTCTAGATTTTTGTTGCCCGAGGACCCGTGAACCAGCACAGGTGTGTGATTCTGTGTATTCCCACAAAGCTAATTTGGGGCTTTTCTGGTTTCGAGTGAAACAACAGGAAATGAGGAAAAAAAACCCACTTTTTGGGAGTGGAAACCCTGCGACACAATTCACTCTAAACCCTGGCATCCAGCTCAGCCACAGCAGCACTCAGACTCCTGTTCTGGCCATGTGGGAGCCACAGTGACACCCCCCTTTTGTGCACTTCCACAGCAAAACCCGGGAATAGTTTGACTGCTTTTGGCTCACAGAGAGAGGATTTAGGTCTGCAGCTGCTGCAGACCAATTGCTCTCACACACAAACACAAAGCTATGATTTGCTAAGCTGCAGCAATTTAATTGCAAATTTGAACCTTTGTCATCAGAAGATTATCCTATCTGGGGCTAAAGGCTACTCTCAACCTTTGTTCACAACTGGTATAGTCTTATCCTGTACCCAAAACAAACAGCAAAAGGTAATTTGCCCGGGTTTGGTGGGTTTTTTTATGTTTGGTGGGGGGTTTTTGTTTAGGTTTTTTTGTGTGTTTGTTTGGGGCTTTTGTTTTNGTGTTTTGGTGGTTTTTTTTTTTTGTTTTTTGGGGGGGGTGTGTTGTTTTTTTGTTTTTTTGTTTTTTTGGGGTTTTTTTTTTGTTTTGGTTTTTTTTTTTGTTTTTTTTTTTTTTTTTTTTTTTTTTTTTTTTTTTTTATTAAGAAGCTTCCAGCTGAAGCTTCCTCCCTGGCTGGGAGGCAGGAGGGCGGCTGCAGAGGATGGGCAGGTAAAACCGTGTGCAAATCCCAAAGTGGCAGCTTCTGTGGGAACGTGTGCCGTGTTTGGGATCCCGGGGAAGTGAAGCAAGGCAAGGCGGTGCTGAGGCAGCAGGCGGAATTAGACTAATCCCGGTACAAGGGAGGTGCCGTGTTACGCAGCCGGATGCGGAGCTCCGCTCTCGCTTTCTCAGGAATGCACTCCCTGGAACTCGCAGGAGATTTCACTCCACATCGTTGCTTAAGCTCACAACCACTCCGTGCTTCGAGATTAATCTGCACGATAAACACAACAAGAACTCGAACTGGGCGCATCGGGGAGCCACATGGACATTTGGGGTGGGTTTTTTCAGAGATGTTACACATGCAGCTCGAGAGTTAGAAAGTTCAAAATGCATCTGGACACAAATCCTCAAGGCAAGTGCCACTGAAACAGCAAATACAGATGAGTGTGGCGTTACGTACTACCAGCTCACCTGAGCTACTCATCTTTAATAAATACATAAAGAAAAACAATGGTGAAGCTCAGCCTGGTATTGCAACAGTGCCCAGGAGAAGTGCAGGTACAGCACCCAAAGAAATCAGATCCATCAAAATATCAGCGGCTAAAATATCCAAGCTTCACTATTTGAAGTTACCCAAGGACCTTGAAAACTCAGTTCCCATATTGAAGTTACCCAAGAACCTTGAAAATTCAGTTCCCATTAAATTTACCTTCCAGACGGCTTTCCACATCCCAACCTCAAGTTTGCACTGACATTCTTCATTTTATAAAAGCCTTTGGATGGCTTCCTGATAAAGAGCATACAGTGTTATTTCACTTTTAGAGCAGAGGACTTGGGATTGTGTCATCAGTGCTCATTCCTGACTCAAGGCATGATGCTGAACAGGTCACCAGCTCCCTGTTTGGGAGAACTATCAGTCATTTACTGGAAGGAAAACTACCTGCCCCGCTGGGACAATTTGAGGCACCATTAAATGTTTACAAACTGTTTTAGAATGGGTACAAATCTATATAAAAGCAAAGGCAGTTTTCATTTATGCACTGGTTAAGGACAGACCCCAGAGAGACAAACTAATGGCACCATACTGGGAGGTAATATCAGTATGATATGGCAACAGAGAAATATCAGATGGGAAGCAGAGATCCCTCCAGATGACTTTCAGAAGTGGAGTAATGGAGGTGAGATGAAGTTTGACAGCAAGTTCCTACAGTGATAGGAAGTCTGGTATACATTAACTCAAGGAAGGATAACAACCTCAGCAGAGTCATTGATTGCAGCTGAATTATGAGCCCTCAGCATGACAAAGCCGTGAAGATATTTCTAGAGAAAGGCATTTCTGGAAAGATAATGTCTCTGTAAAATGTACTGTTACCACCCAAGATAAAACTCAGCACAAAAGCATCACTGATGGAGAAAGATCAGACAAGCGCAGGAGACACTGAGCAGGATAACAGCAGATGAATTGGTGAGCGTATCTCCCAAGAAAAATTTAAAAGACAGGTCAGCCTAGCAAAGGTAAATATGATCTCTCATAAACTCTTCAAAGACAGAAAAAAAAAGCTGCTCAAACTTGGCAGCAACGTTTGCTCAAGAACAAATAAATAGACTGCTGCTCATGAATAAATTCAAACTGGAAGCTGGGTGGGGGGAAACAAAATAATCAAGTCCTGGAGAACAATGGTCTCAGTTTATCTGCCATTAGTGCAGAAAAAGCAAAATTGGAACAGATGAACCTGTGGAACGCTGGGACTTCAATAGCACAGGACCAGTAACTTCAACCCTGTGTTACAAGTCCAGCAGCAGGTCCAGACACTTCCAGTGCTACAGAACAGTGGAACAGATATTCTTGGAGAACTTCCCAAAACGAGCAAGAAGAGCTTACATCTTAGAAATGCTTCCTTTCCATAGAAGACTGCAGTGCTTAACTCACCCAAAATATCATCATCTTATTCCTCCACTAGCCCAAACCTTCCAAATTAAACTGAACTATCTGACACATTCATGCAGTTTGATTTGACCTGCAGCAAGGCAATTCAGGCTACAGCTGGAATGATCATTTCACTGTTTATTCCCTCTTTCAAGAAAAAGCACATATATATTATGATGTATCAGCTCGTGGCTTGATAAGGAGCAGTGCTCTTTTTAACACATCCCTCTCTGGGTTTCAGTGTAATAACACACCCCGTACCCATAATGCTCGAGACACCACTCACATCTTCTACCATCATCTTTAATACAAAAAACCATTTGCACTCTTCTACAGGCAAAATAATGCCAGATGAATTTAGGCAAACAAGAGATTGTCACATAGCTTCCAGCACTGGGAGACAGCGAGGGATTAGCAACAACAGGACTTTGTGTCCTGTGCTCAGGCTCCACTAACCAGTGCCGAGGGATTCATGGCTCTGCAAGGATGTAGGTCATGCCAGAGGGGACACACACAGTCCTGCAGGAGCCTGCAGGCAATTAAAAGCGGTGATGCAGCTGAGCATCACCACAGGCAGTGAAAAGGGACTTCCCCTGAGACTGGAAATCGCAGGCAGGAACGATCTATTCAACTTCCACGTCCCTGACAAGAAGGGATGACTTGGTTAAAAAGCCTTTAAAATGCAGTGAGTCACTTCTCAAAAGAGGTCACCGGTTACTGAAATTTTGCTGAAGTATTTAATACAGAGAAAACCCTTGAATATCAAATATGAATTCCTTTAATATTACAGTATCTGAGTCTTCCAGTAATTACATTTGGGGTACCTGGCAGTGCAAATAGGTGATTCTCACATGCAGAGCAGAGGCAATACTGGCCAACGAAGCATCCCTCTGCTGAAAAAGCTCCACTGAAGTTTGTTTCCCAGACCAGAAACGGGTTTATCACCCAGCAATTTAAGATCCCAAACTCCTGCAGAACTGCCTGTATACTCCGTGCTCAAGGAAGAGAACGTGCCACGCAGGTGAGGGCTGCTCACAAAGTACCACCCCCGTGGGGGCATTTACCAAACACTGCAGCCTGACAGCTGCCAGTGGGGCTCTCTGCATCCCACCACAGGCCAGGCACTGATGAGAAGCAAACCTCTCACACACGGAGGATGAAAATCCAGCAACATCTTGCACCACAGAGGTGAAACCTCTCAGGTACAGGTTCTACCTGAGCTCCAGAAGTGGAAATCGGATTAATCAGGTAAGCAAGGAGACCTCGAGAGCAATTTCTGCACCACCCATAACCCTGCAAAATGTCACCAAGGCCTTGCCCAGAGTGTTTAATAATCCTGCAGCACTGGGGTAAGGGCATCAACTGGTTTCTGCCCTTTGTATTACAACATGCACTTAAACTGCTCTGATCTTACTCCTCCCATCATTAAGCCACTCATTAGTTAAAACCTACCCAACCCCTCCCAACTCACATGGGAAAGGGCCACCTTCCACCAGCCCCAGAGAGGGAGGAAGTCCAGACTAGGGAGAACTTTGCCAGTATTTTTTTCTTGAGGTCATCAGATGAGAGTCATCATCTTAACCAGGTCAGCTCAGCGATGCTGTCCTGTCCATTCTTTGAAAGCTGAACAAACCAGCAGGGGAGCTTTAAATTGGCAGAGATATTAATTTCAAATCAATAGGAAGCACAAAAATATCAATAGGCATTTAGGAGCGAAACATTAATTACTTTTCAAAGGGTGCAGTACACAAATTTCCCGGTGCCTTTACAAATAGAAATAAGTCAATAACATGATTTCATAACATTTTTAAATGACTAAGTTAATTAACAGGGAATCTTCAGAGAGATGATAAAGGAAATTTAGAAGAACCTTGTCTGGCACTATTCAAAATTCTCAAAGGAAGAAAGCAACATCTTAAAAGAGATTAATTGTAAGTTTTTTTGCTTTACCTTGATAGAATATCTGTTTACATATTGAAGCTGGTTTTGACCTTCAAAATTCTGGCAAAGAACAATTTTCTTTAAACCATCTCAGTGGAGAAACTTGGCAGTTCCTCATCTTATCTCTGAGGTCAAGAGAGGATATTAATCATTTAGCAGGAATGGTCGAACAAAATGTATGTAAGTCCTACCCAAAGCAACCTTTAATTTATCACAGCAGACACAGCAAGGGCTGATGCACAGCAAGCTCTTCTGTCAGGTCTGATTCCTTCATGGGATTTGGCTGGAGGCTCCGGAGTGAAGCAATTCCACAGAAGTTGAAGTCTCTCCCTAAGGATACCCTACCCAGTTCTGGGAATGTATCACAACATAATGGTGATATCTCTCCACCATTCGGTGGCAATTCAAAGGCATCCTCAACCAAGGAAACTGCAACTATCTCGAAGACACATTCGACAGGGGTAAAACGGCTCCAACTTCCCTTTCTTCTAAGTTTTATTATTTCAGTGTCCTATTTTGTGTGAAACTCTGTTCACCTGCTGCCCTTCACAGCCCATCTGGCCCAGCTGTGAGTACAGGAATAAGCAGCTGGAAAAGCAGGAAGAACACGCTCTGTCTCCTCACTGGCATGTGAGTGGTACAGAGTCTAAGAGTAAAGTGTAGTAGAGATAAACACTGATTTGAAGAACTGTATTTCCAGGACAGAGCTATACTTGATAATAGAGTAAAAAGTGAAATACACTGGGACATCAATTGGTTAAGAATCAAATAATATCATTTTTTGTCTACAAAATTAAATTAAGGTTGGCCCACAAAACGAAATTACTGTTGTATATCACATTCTAATGCAAAATGACACACATCCTAAACCACCAGATTGTATCACATTAACTAAACCAAACACTTCTACACAAAGTATTTCCACAAAACTAAAATGAGTTTGGGTAGACATAAAGGAAAAGTATTATAAAAGTGAGTCAGTCATGACCTAGAAAATCTGTGGTGGTAGAAGAGTGAAAGCACTCAGTCTACTGAGGTGCTCATGAGCTGCAGAAATGCTGGGGGAAGATACTGAGACAGGCAAATCAAGAACCAGGAATAAGAAGTAAAGCCAGAAAAACTCACAGAGAAATAAGGCACAAATCAAGCAGCGAGGGTAGCACTAAGCACTGGAATAAACCACTCAAGGAAAAGATGGATTTCACACTTTGCTGGATTTTCAAGAACGCTTGATTTTCTGAACAGCATTGCTGTGGTCCAGCCAAGGTTTCTCTTCAAGGGAGCAGCTGAGCAAAGTTTTGTGATGTGTTCTGCAGGGAGCCACACCAGCTCATGGAATGGCCCAGCAGCCACCACAGCCTGCACAGCTTTAGGCACAGCTGAAAACATCCTTGTCAAGAGCCACGCTTAGATCATAGAATTGGAAATGGCTCTTTCTTCCCCAGTTCACCAGGTGGCTGTTTTCATACAGCAGCTGGGAAAAGGAAGTAACAGAGGGCAGATTAAAGCCATAGATCAGAATAAATCTGTCAAGGTGCCCAGTGCTTTCCACCACTCACCTGGGCACTGCCATTAGGTGGGAAACTTCCAGGCCACTGACCCTCTGCAAAAGCAGGGGAACCTCTGAGAAATGAATGCTTTTAAGAGATACTGCTGAAAGATTTACTTATTCCATCTTACACTTCAAGACCTCCACATAAGAATGAAATTTTCTATGCTACAGTCTGGGCATTGGCAGGGCAAGAAAAAAACCCCAAGAAAATGCTGCTGTGTGAAGTCCCTGAATGGCAAAGTCTGCCTTACGGTGACAGCAGCACTACCAGAAATGCTCTAGTTCTGTGTCAGTCACCCCCAGGAATAACAAGCAGGTATTTCACTTCAGAGCCCTGCTGACAATTTGCAAGGCAGGAATCATGAAACGCTCCCGTCTCATCCCTCTGAGGCAGGCACAGAGGACAGACTCCCATTTGCAGAAGGAACAGCACTGAGAAGGGAAGACCGGGAAAACAGGCAGGGCTGGAGACCATCGGGAACATTATCAAATTGCAGATTTACATGGCACAGACAGATTTACACAGAATAGTGGCACATCACATCTGCACACATACAGCTGTGTACGTGCACTAGTTAGAGGTCCCTGGCTGCAGAGGAAAATGCTGATTTTGCTACTTGATAAAGGTTAAAATCTGGGAACATTAAGAGTGATTGGACTTTTTTAATTAATAAAACTTTTCACTGATTGAAACCTTAAATGCCAGTTAAACTGCTTGGGATTTTGCTGTTTGGCTACTGACTTCACCTAAACTGCACATACTCTCTGTGGGAAAGGGGAAAAGGCCTACATGACCCCTCCACAACCTCTTCCTTGGCTTCCTGCACCATCAGACTTAGAATACTCCTCCACATTAAACTGGATGGGCGAATCTCAGTTACTTCGTAAGCTCAGGAAAGCCACAGAGGGGAAGTTGCACACATCCACCAATGTGGAGATAAAGAACCTTTGCTGGATGAGCTGCATTAGGGGACAATACCCAAAGAGAAGCCAACCCTCGGGGCTGTCCTTCCCAATCCCAGCAAGAAGGGTGGCTCCTTGCATTGTCCTCCAAAGCAGAGATGATCCTACAACAGCACCTTCAGCCTTGTTTAACCCCAAATTCCACACCCTTGATTGCTTACTCCTGTAAGGATCTACAGCAAAAAGCAGAACTGGGTCCTGGAAGATGAAAGTGTCCTTGCAAACGCAAAGAAACCAACAAGTGTCAAAGAATTTTAATGCACAGTGCAGGGAAAAAAGCGTAAAATCCTACTTTACAGAGTTTAGTTCTTCATAAGCTCAGACTCTCAAAGAAATGAAAACACAGAACATTAACTTGGAGGCAATGCTTTGCACCATCCACCGCCCATCCTACACATTTTGAGAATTATTCTCTAAAGGTACTCCCATAAATCCCGCAGAGGACTCCGTAAGGAAAGGTAAAACCATAGTTCATCTGGCTCGCAAATCCAAAATGTCCAAATGGACTATTTTCAAGTGTCAGTGGCTTAATACCCCAACTTAAACATGGAGACAGACATCTCCCAGAACACTGATACTCAGTTAATACAAGAAAAATGAGAAACACATGAAAGTACATTTTTTTTAAACTAAACTACAATTCAGTAAGATTTATATAAACATTTGGGCAGACATTAAAGGTATATTTGAGTATGAAAGAATATGAAATTCCCACGAAAGCTTTTTCATCTGAGTCTCCTGCGGACGGGGCTGGTACCAGCGTGGTACGGCACTATCAAGGCACATTCCCTCTGCTGCTGTGCCAGGACAGGGCTCACGTGCAGCAGGGTGAACACCAAAGGGGGTTCACAGCCAGTTCTTCTGATCATCAGCCTGTCCCATGAAACCTGCACCCCTCTCCACTGCAAAAGCATGAAAGCTCATGCCAACTATAAAGGATACACAAGCACCAACACACATAATTTCTTATCTTCTATTTCACAGAATTTTTAGCAATTGTTATACTACAGTAAAATCTAAGTCACCCCCAGCCTACCCCTCTCTTGGGTTGTTCAGGAAATTTTCTGCGACTCTTTAATTTCAAATCACCAAAGACCAAAATTCAGAATGACAATAGGTAGCCTGATGCAATAAACATATATATCCATAAAGACTTTAGTTCCACTAAGGCTTTACTACCAATAAACAAGGAACATAAAGTTCATATTCTGCTAAATGTGGAGGAAACAATTTCCTTTGTAGGGAGAAGTTTTCTAGCCAGAAGGCGGCACAGAAAAAGTCCTTTAGGCTCAACTTCTTCCTCTCCTCCCAGACTCACTTTCACCTTTTCTCTGATCCAGCCATAACGCAATTTCATCTGATGCCATAAATGAGGTATTTTCCTCTTTATGGTAAACAAATGATCTCACAGCCACAGGACCATGATTTCACTGCAGGACAAGAGAGTATCTGACGCACAGAGTGAAAGTTATTGTTCAAACATAAACACGAGAAATAATTGCAAAAGTAAAACGAATTAACAACCACATAAATTAATTCCTTTTTGAATCACTGTTCCTGTTTTCCAAGTCCAAATGACTCTCTTTTCCTATTTAGGAACCCTGAGGGGATGAAAAAATATCCAAGATGGTGAAATTAAAAATTAGCTATTGAGCATGAAACATGCAATGATTGTACTTCATAACACTTTTATTGCCTCGGTGTTGTATGAATCACTTCAGAGTTCCACACTGTTATGATGAAAAAAATGACACCAATAAAGTCTGAGCAATTGATGTTATGACTTCATCAATCCGAGTCTAAAGGCACACACAGAATTACAAATATTTTCAAGAGTGTGGAGAAAGCTGCCACCTCATTCTGAGGAAGCACAACTTGTGTCTTTGTCTCTTTCAGAAGAGAATTCTCATGTCAAAAAGATGGAATATTGAAATAAACCTCAGCTCCATGTGACACAACTTTGCTTTTCCTATCTGAAACCAGCCAAATTTGGTTTCTCAAGAGCCACGAACACAGCTAATACACAATGTTCCCAATTCACACAGCTCTTACTCCTCTGAGGTTCTGCATCGAGGCTGCATCATTTTAACAATGACCTGCACTTAGTTTTAATTTTTAACAGTCTATAGATTCTGGAAGTATGAAGTAGAATTATCTTTACAATTTCACTAAATCCCAAAAAGTTCAATTTATTGCTACTTAAAACTTGCAGGAGGACAATAATCTCTGCTTAAGACAACAAAGCAGCATCACAGTAATCTCTCAGATACAACATCAAAAGTAGGGTGCAAAGAAGTGACCTCCCACAGGGGGAATGCACCTGCTTTTGACAGCCAACAACAGCTCCCCAATGCAACCTTGAATTCCTACTTAGAGTTCAACTTTGACATAACTATCTTACTATTAAAAAAAAACCAACAAACCCCTACCATCTCTATAAAGGATCAGTAAATCCAAACCTGTTCTGGAACAGCAGAAACTAACAATTTTTTTCCCTCTCTAATAAATACAAGCTTGCTTTTTTTTTAATTGAGTGGCCAGACTTCCTGACTCAGGTATTAAAGTCCCTGGTAGGATTGTTTCCTTTAACACAACAGGTCATATGCCTTATAAAATCACTAATAGAAAATAAAGCCCTTTTTGTTAACTCTAATCTTGCTTCCTTGCAAGTGCGCCAGAGGCACTTTAATATGGATTAAATCATGAATATCACAAATTACGGCAGCAATGTGTGGCAACAGAAGATCAGATTATTCATATAACAGTAATACCTCCTTCCTGCTTTGATTAAAAAAAAAGAGTAAACAGTCACTTCCACTTAAATCTGTGTCTTTCTGATCCTTACAAATCCAGGTTTACAGTATGAGGTAATGGCACAGCACAGACCTTAGAATGACGAACGAGGGGTATTACAGGGTGTAATAAAACCGACTTCATTTTCTGTCAAAACTCTCTCCCATTTCTCATGATGTACAGGTATGAAGTTACCCTAGAGTAGGAAAAAGTTACGAGACTATTTTCTATAAAGTTTCCTCTGGTAGATTCACAGCAGACGCAATATGAACAAAGCAAACTGTACAGGCAGGCACAATTATGGAAGAATTAATGTACCAACAAGAACAGCCCTGGCCATAAATGCAGTGTAGGAAAATGAAATGAAACTCACAGTTTATTTATACATCAGTATTGCAACGCAGAAAAGCACACCCTATTAAAGTTCCTATTTTTCTTGGGTATTGCTGGAGCATGTAACTGCAGCCTATTTCCCTCCTTCAAACAGACACACTGGGAAACAACTGTACAAGCCTGGTGCTGGCTCATGGGGAGGGAAACACAAGAGTGATGACCAAATATAAAGATGTTATTCACACCCCCATTACCTCCTGCAGAGCCCCCAGCACACTGCCACACAACCACAGTGTGCAGAAATGGCTTATTATTAGCAAAATCTTATTTCCAGTATCCAAAGATGTAGTTCGAGTTATAATACAATAAAGAGGTGTTCCATCTTTAATATGTCCTACTCCTTTAACATAACAAAGTTTCAAGTGACACAGGAAATGCCACTTGCCCAGTCCAATGGACACATTTCTTAGTCCCCATTGACACTACATTTCAAAGGGAACTGAACTTTTTTGTGCCACCCAAATTCCCCTGCTGAACGCAAATAAAAACCAACCTGGGCTGATGAAATCTCCAGGAGAAACTTAATAAAGACTTCCAAGATACTGTGCCCAAGTACATTTAAATTCTTCAGCAAAATGCAGTATTAACATCTGAAGGGACAAGTATGTCAAGGAGAAGCCTTAGACAGATGATGCTGGTTTTGCAGAAAGCATTAACACCTCTGATTTTTGGGGCCAGGCTGAAGTCCTAACTAATTAAATTCTAATCTGCTTTTTCTGGGTTTCATAAAATGCTGTCTCAAATAGGCTTATCTTCTAAGAAGTACAGCATGATCTTCTCATTAAAGAATCTGTTACAATGGAAACACATTAGTACTAAAGCCATAAAAGACTGAGGAAATTATGGATATTTTCCCCAAAATAGTGGGTTGCCTTAGTATCACTTAAAAAAAAGCCCCTGTACATTCACAAGTCTGCTTGAAAAGTAGGAATTTGCTGTTTGCTTCTTCAACATTATCTCTACTTTGTTCTTTTAAATTAATACAAGGATACACGCACTGATACATTTTAAACACTAATTTGATATTTTGCATCCCAAGTTAGGAAACATAGTCATTTTTGCACTTATTAAACACTACCTAAGAACACTTTTGATATTAGCAGGAGACAAGGGAGACTGTTCAAAGAAACTTCAGGGCACGCCTAAGATGCTGGAAAAAGACACCCCTGCTCCTTCCCTCCGTCACCACGAAAGCTCCGGCTCCGTCCGCTGTGAAGCAGCTGTTTAGAAACGAACCCTGGAAATGAGTGGGATCTGACCCACGTGTGCAATGCCAAGTGCGGGGTTAAGGGAAGGGACAGGAATGCGGGGCCAGCAGTGCTGAAAGTGGGGTGTTCCCGTTTGGCAGCACAGCATTAGGTTGGGGCAAGGCAAGTGTGAAATTGGACTTTAGAAAGCATAGAGCAAACACACACACCCTGAGTGAAGACATTATTTACATCCAGGGGATGTACAGGAAAAAACAACCTGGTGTTTTTCTCATGTCTTCCATGAGAGGCACAGCAGTCCTGCCACACTTCCTCCTTCTCCTCTCCCCTCCTCTTTCTCTTCTTCCCACCCCAGCCCTTTAAAGAATCATGGAATCATTTAGGTTGGAAAATCATCAAGTTCAGCCATTCATCCAGCACTGTCAATCCCACCTCTACAGCCTGTCCCCAAGTGCCACACCTACACGTCATTTAAATACTTCCAGGAATGGCGAGTGCACCCCAGCAGCTTGTTCCTTTCCAAATTATCTACATTTACAGGACACTGAAATAGGCTTCACGTCAGGGTGGACCAGTCCTACAGGAAGGTGGTAAGAACTGGTAAGAAATGTAGTTTTTCAAAACTACAGGAAACAGAACTGCAGGGGTAGAAAAGAAACAAATCCTGACACTCAGGAACACGCAGCCTGAAGGGCAGATAATCACATCTGTGAGCATAGAATAAATGGAAGGTTAATCGAGATCACTAATATAACAAACTCTCAAAATTCATCAATCCAGACCTCGTTAGCTCTAAATCCTTCGTGAAAAGAGGCTTCAGGTTATTTTGTTTCACTTACAGACAATAAGGTATTGTTCAGATGACAAATTATTTCTAAAAACTTTGCATCGCAAGTCTAACTTCAATGTAGAAAATTATTTTTATTTGTAATTAAAATTTGTGCTAAAAGTGTCCATTGTTAAATTATGGACCCAGACAAAATGGTACTAAATTTTCTACTGTACATAATCTTGCCATAGTGTGGCAATTTTTAAATTGTTTGAAAATACAAAGACACTAAAAAGATAATATTTCAGGAACAATAGTACGGACACGAAGAGCTTTGTACCACAACCAGAAATCTGAAGTGTCCTGGTCCCTGAAAAAGAACTGCCTTTATTTATTAAAATGCATCATGATGATTTTACAACTTACAGCTTTGTGTTCTTTGTTGTTTATTGGTTGATTTGTTTTCTTTTTTAAATTGTAATGGTAATAGTGATCTACCTACAAGATAATTGAAAAAGAAACGTTCTTTGTGTCTTTTTGATCAAATATATTGTTAGAGATCAAAACAAAGATTTATAAAAACAAACGATTGAAACTTCAGTTCAGAAAAAACACTTTGTAAAATACAATAAAATCCTTTTCAATAGCAAAGTGGATTTTGTACAGTTCTTCCTTCTAAGCAGATGTTTTACTGCAGCTGACATCCACTAGCTCCAGTAAAACTCAACGTAGGGCAAATGAGTCGGTGTCCGCAGAATCACAGCCTATGTACAACTGCAGGTAACAAACTGCAACTCGCTGAAGAAACCTTGGAAACTTCAGTTTTCACTGTGAGTGAACTTACAATAAATCTTACATTCGTTAAAAGCAGTTTACACCATGACAGAGCCGCTCAAAAAACGCGTCAGTTTTAGGAAGAGAGCAACGCTTCAAGTCAGCTTCTCCCATCAGCAAAAATGCCACACAAATCAAAAAACAACACTTAAGTAAAACACTAAGACTTTATTAAAAATCCAAAATTTATTGCAAATTGTACTTTGCAATTTCCCTCCTTTCTTCATTTTTACATGATTTATTGATATCCATGATTTTTTCACAGATGTACTTGTTGACTTTGGAGAGTCTCTGTGCAATTTCAGTTTCATCCACAGTTTCTTGTGCTATTCTATCATACAAACATTCTGGGGAGAGAAAAAAAAGGAAAGAGTCATTAGGATATTTTTAGAAAACAACATAGCCCTGAGTTGGGCTAACTACTCAAGAGACAGCAGTGAGTAAGCACTGTGTACATTTGTTGCAAGACAAGAGAAGCATTCCTTGATGCACCGGCTATCTTGTTTAAGTCAAGATTTGTCACCAGGCTTGAATCAGTGGCATGACCAACTTCCAGTTATGCTGTGACTACATTAATAGGCTTCCCATACAGAAACAAGGCTAAACCCAACCTCCTACAGTGTCGGTCTTGCCTGCCTGACTCCTGCGTTTGTCTGAATCTCCACAGCAGATTTAGTCTCTTCCCAGGTGAACTGTCTCACCAGAGCTGTACCCACAGTCACTCCCCCCTGCACTCCTTCAGGAGGGAATGGAAATGACAGTGCTCAGGAAGAGAAGCAGTAACCAGCAGGAGAACACTTTAACCCATTTATTTCAATTTTTACATCTCTTCCACATATATTAATGTCTGTGTCTTTATCAGCTCCCCTGTCCCTGGGCATATTTCACTTTTACGAGTGGATTATTCAGGACAAGAGCCATCTCCTTGCATGTTTGAACAATAAATACACTTTGTGAAATACACATTATCTGGAATACAGAAAGCAAGCGACAGCACTGACTGCAAAAGCAATGGGGGCAGTGAAAGTTGAGATAATTTTTCTTCCCAGATTTGATAGTTTGGTGCCAGAATCCTGCAGAGGTTACTGAAATCTGAAGTGGTGCAACACACACAACTCCTCAGTGACAGGAGTTTGGGGTTTTTTGGTTTCATGAACAGACCGATGTATTTTGTTGTGTAGGCTTCCCAGACTGGTTAAACAAACTGGGTTCTACTTTGCCTAGTGATCTATTCCATTAGCAGTTTATTGCTTCATATACAGAAAGCCATAGAGATTATTGCTTAATTAACATGGTTTACAACATTTCTAATGCACCATATTAAAAAGTTATGAAAATTAAGTACTATGCATGGTTTGTAGTTCATTTGGAAACCTCTGAGAAGTTTTATAAAAGGTTATTTTGCATTAACAAGGTTTATAACAGTGCACATCCATCATACTTTTTATCATTTCTTTATTACATACTACACAGTGGGGATTTTTAAGAAGCTATAGAGATACCAGACACATTAAGAGCTAATGTTGTCGTTCAAAAATCTATTTTAAATAAGTTAGTCTGTGTCCACAGAATGATGAGAACATCTAAAGCAATGTGAATTTTATGTTGTAAGACGTACTGAATATAAAATAAATGAAATTAACCAGCATGCAGCCTGATAGCTGAAATGCTGATCATTGGTAAACCGTGATTAGAAATACGACACCTAAGAAGAGGCACATCACCGAGAGCCTGAAGAAAGGCAGTGTGTTTCCTGGCCCTACAGCAGTGCCAGGAACACTCCCAGGCAGATACACCCAGTAAGGTGACAGACAGGCTGTGTTGCTCATTTAGCCACAAAGTCAAGCAAAGAATCGCTTGACAGAACTCATTCAAAAGCTGTAATTTTAAAAGTCGGTATGACCCAGACAGATCCGTGCTCAGTTTTTCCTCTCCGTCTCTTCCAGTTTCTGTGAGGGGTGCAGAAATAGTAGTTTAGTACTCGCTTAAGGATACTGGCTTAGGGCTTCAAAGAGTAATTTGGGGGTTCTGCTCCTTTGTCTTTTGGCTTTACAGGAGCACACAGACAGCCCTTTGTACTGCTGAATACCAAAGATTCAAGCAGACCTCAAAGGCTAACCAGGTGCTTCACCACTTTTTGTGATGCCTGATCCAAATAATTTGAAAACTCCCTCACATTTCACCTATTTGTCCCCTTGCTGGTCATATTTTTCTTTTGTTTTGTTTTCTTCTCCATCGTGGGGCAAGGCCTGCTAACACTGACGCAAATGCAAAGGACACGACAAAATGGAAAATCATGGTTATGAGCTACCCAGCCCCACTGATATAGGCAGCCTGACACCTGCAACACTGGCCATGCAGTTTTGAACTGGTTCAAGAGGAGACTGTAGAGGCTGGAGTCTAACAAAAGGGAATCAGAGACAAAGTGAAACAAACACTAAAAAGAGGAACATGGGAAACCAGGGCATGTAACAGCAGAATTCAAATGAGGGTTGAGGCTGGAAGCAAAAGTATGACAGAAAACACAGAAAAACAAGGAAATAGGGAAGAGCTGAATTGCTGGTGAGTGTAAAGGTATGGAAGAGAAGAAAGGGAAGGGCCCCATCTGCCTCCCACCATGTACCTGTTGGAACTCCCAAACTCACTGTAGTCAAAACAAGGGGAATTTGAAGAAAGCTGTCATTTAAATGGCTCAAGCAACACAGAGAGGCCCTGACAGAAGCAGAAGAGGAAATTCTCACAGAAGCAACCTCACCAACAGTGTTGAGGAGCAAGAGCCTCCAGGAGGGAAACTGGAAACCACTTTGCAATGGGCCAGTGGAAAATAACCCCTTTTTGCTGCGTGCTTGTAAGCGCACACCAGGGCAACCAATTCTGCTTCCCATTTGGAGCTGACAAAGGGAGCCACCGCCACAGAGTGGATTCCTTATGTGGCCAGTACATCGTTACTCAGCTACACCTGTAAGGATTGTACCAAAGGCCCCAGACAGAACTAGAAAATCAGCATGGAACAGCTTCCACTTCCACATATAATCTTGAAGCAGATTAGTAAAAAAAAAAAAAAAAAAAAAACACCAAACATGTCTTTTACTAATTTCTTATACACTAAGAAAGATGACAGTACGGAGATAAGTTTCCAACTTTTCCCCAGATAACAGAGACACAGACACACGCACACACTCAGAGAGAAATTGTATTTCTTACTCCAAAACATGGTACTTTCATGGCAGGTAACAACACCTCTTAATGAGTTCACAGTTAAGAGCACATAGGAACTAAGAACAGGAAATGCAGAATAATGAAGCTCAACCAAATGGGGAATTTTCTTTCAGCCCTACTGCAATTTAGTACGGACACAAAACCTAAAAATCCAATTTCGGTATGTATTCCATGAGGAACCAACTCAGTTCTGACTTAAAAAGAAGCCTGAAATACCAAGAGAGACAGAAATGATGCAACACAGGCATGATGATACAAAGGGACTAGAATTCACCATTCAGTTTCAATAAAGGAGAAGGCCTTCTCTCTCTCGAAGTACTACACACATGGACTCAGGCTTGCAGTTACTGAAAGTGTCATTGCAATTTTCCCTACCAGATGAGGTCAGCGATTTACACCTCCTGTCCAAATTCCAATTCAACTGCAACAATTAATTTTTACTATTTCTATTTTCTCCACTTAAAAGGGTAAAACTATTCTTTCTTGCCTTTGAAGGTATGCGTATTTTTATAGTCACAGCTATAATGGTTTCTGTGCCTCGTGCCAGAGCTGGTTATGTTCTGGATGAAAGAATGTGGTAAAGCTACTCTCAGTCTTGTTTAAAGGAATATATGCACTTTGAAAAAATCATCATGTTACAAATGAACTCTAGAACAACATGTTGTTCTCCAGGCTCAGAGTCCTGCCCTGCAAGTGCTCTAAAGTGATGATCTTTTCAAACCTTACTGAAGTCAATGTACAACTCTTCAGCTGTGGAGGCCTGCACTGTGCACAGCTATTGCAATGTGTTTTACTGCTCCTGGGTACGTATGCACTTCACAATGCAATAGCAATCTGAATTACAGTTTTTAATCAGTTAATTTTAAATGAGCTGAAAAGAAGCATCTTTCAACTCAGTGATTAATGGTTAAACTCCAAAGCAGGAAGCAAAAGTTTTCAAATAACCTACCTCTGACAATGCTTAATTTGTGAGGTGAGAGAGGTGGCTTGGGAACGGCATCTTTCTTTTTTTTGGTTGCAACTCCTGTGACACTTCTGTTCTTGAGAACATCTGTTCCCCAAATCATAACCGCTAGATTTTTTGTATACTTTGAATCTCCTTGTGTTACTTGCAGCTGGTGCCATTTCTCCTCATCTACCCAAATTCCACTGCCAAGATGGACCTAGAAGGTAGTAATAATAACAACTTATCTATGGTATGTAGCACACAACAGTATCCAAGTGCTGTAGGAACATTAATATTAGGAACTAAAATAACAGTAATTAGGGCTGAACAAATTCATTTTGCCTAACTCTGAAACTTCTCCAACTTTGTGGGTCAGGGAGTTCAAGTCAACCTCAATATATATAATATAGCTCCTTTTAGTAATCTCTACTTTTCCCCCCCACATAACCTCTCTCCTGAAAGACTGTGGTCAGGAACAGAGATCAAAGAAGGAAACAGTGAACACATCCAGTATTATAAAGTTATGCACAGCATATAAACCAAGCAGTTGCACCAGCCTAATTCAGGAGCAAGATGAAACACTTCCCTTCGGCTAAAACAGACTTTACCCAAAGCGTACTCCAGAGGCAGTAGAGAGAGGATTACTCCCCAAACTGTATTCTGTATCTGTTGGCAAAACCCAGCCTGATTGTTTAAAGTAACTGGAAGGGGAGAAAGGATTTCAAGAGCTCCAATTTCACCATAAGCCAGGAGAGTTTGGAAGCTTTGTAAAACTCCAATTCTAACACAAAGTGTGTCTATCACGTACAATCAATGTACCACATGAATACTGCTTTGTGGTTAGGCAATGACCCACTGCAGCAACATCATAAACTTTACATTATTCAAACAGTGGGAAGTCAAAGTATTTCACTGAAGTAGTAAAGCAGGATAATATGGGTACTGGAAAATGCAGTGTGAAGCCACTGGAGAGTCTCCAAAAGGAAGATGCTCAAGTCTAGCTTTGCTTCCTAGTCTTGACTGTGCTGGGCTGTCTCCCACATGTCCACCCTATGCCTCTACCCCAAGATTCCCAGTGCTCCAGTCTTAAGACAAATGCAGGACAAGAATCCGAGCACCGTCCTGAGGCTGCCACTACGTGTTTGAGCTGACAGTCCTGACACTCAGGACACCTTCAAGCAACAGCAAGGAGGTAACTCCACGAGCACCCAGCACGAGCCTGACACCAGTGCAAGCAGGACGCACACGCTGGCCCTGCGTGGAACCCCCAGTGCCTCGGACCCTGTGTGTCCGTGCTCCAGGTCCTGGAGCGCAGTGCAGGCTCCTGAACCACCTCTGCACACAGCGAGCTTTGCTCACGTGGTGGTGAACTTCACTCAGCGGGACACTTGCTCATCACTGTAACAAGCTAAGGTGTGACCTGCACCTCCCAGCTGCTGAGCAGAGCTCACTGCACTTACCTTCAGACAGTCTGGACCGGTGCAGCACACCAAACATATCTATCAGTCGGACTGCTACGTATCCAAATTCTAGCTTTGATTAGACCTGATCCAATGGGGGTTCTTTCTGTAACATTAACACTTAAAGAAAACTTTCTACCTTCCTATGATTAAAAAAAAAATCCCATCAACAAAATCCCATGGCAAAACTGCATCAGAAGACTGTTTGCCTAAACTACCGTGCCCTTAGTTTTCTGTGGTTTTACTCATTTCATCTGGCTTTACATAAACTATGCCATACAAATCTGAGCAGTATCACAGAAGTCCCATTAAATGCAATGAAAATTGGACAAAGCTACTGTAAAATTTTATATATCCATAATTTTACTGGCTGTATTCAACTGAATACCATTTTTCCTTTAAATGGAAACCTACTTTAATTATTAATGTGGACTATAACCCCAAGAAATTTTTTATTACAACAGCATCCTTCAACAGCGACTAGATGTTTAAAAACTTAAATAGAGTAATATGAATGGTTTTGCTACAAGCTATGTTATAAAAAAAAAATGAAAACTCTACCTTCCTTAAAGCATAAAACCATACAGCAAGCTGCCTCTCCTGCAGAATCTTCTACACTACGGGCATTCTAAGAAGCTTTTCACAAGTCTGCATGGACAGAAATTAAACTAGTAATAACCACAACGCAAACACTCTTTTTTTTTCTCCTTTTTCTATGTTGTTGAGCCTCTTCATAAATGATTTTTAAAAAGGCACACTCTTTTGGTGCTCTCTACATATTTTGTAAGGCAACTTCAATCAGGAGTGAGCAGTCTGTACTCAAGAAACAATCACAGTACATTTTTTAGTTCAGTTATTTCTGGTTAGATCTTGGAAAAGTTTTCTGGGAAAATGTCTGAAAGTTAGCTAGAAAATAACTAAGATTAGGAATGTTGTGACACATCAAATTTTGGGTGTCTGTATTATATTAGTTGTAGAGACTGCTGTATTTAATCAAAAATCCAATTCCCCTCTGCCAAAATTAGGGTTTGCCTTTGCCAAAGATTATTTAGTCTCTTAAGCTACTACATTATTCATTAGTTCGAAGTTACTCAAAAGAAAAGAACAGGTTACAGGAAATATTTTTAATATTTATGCTTCAGACAGATCATCTCTTCTTTTAACATGCTTCATTTATTAAAAAAGCAATTGCTGGTATGAAACACCTATGGCTACATCAACTATGTGACAGACAGCCACAGCCACAGAAATCTTACGGCTCCCTTTTTCTATTTCTAGTGCTGTTACGGTGAGGAATTCAATCTGCCCGTGTCTCAGTTTACCTCTCTACAACAGGCCCAGTACTGCTTCCTATCAATCCCAAAGCTCCGGGAAGCTCACTGTACTCCACACTCAGAAGACATTCCCTTCTTGCTGGAAGAGCTGCCCCACGAGCCAGACTCTTATCTTGATGAAATCAGTGGGAAATTTACTCCCAATTTCAGCAACTGCGGGATCAACCTTCAAGCACAATGCAACAGAGACAGCAGCGAATTCAAAGAAACGCTCACCAGCGTGGCTGTGCTAACATCTGCAATAGATCTAAAATGTGTCTCACAAGATGAACTCTTTTTTTTTTTTTCCTTTTTTTTCCCCCCTCTTCTTTCTTTTCTTTAAATGAATGCCATAGGCTCTTTTTCAGTAACTCGGTTTTCCCTCTGGAGGGAAGAGATTTATCTGCTTTGAAAGAATCCTACTAAGATCAAATCTGGTGCCGCAAAGGGTAAGATTTGTAAAAAAGGGTTTCAACTACTCTAGTGGTGCATATCAATAAAGGAATACTGAAATAAAGCCATAAATAAGGAAATCTGAAGAGAACTACACTCCAACACTCCAAACACGCTATTAGTTCACATTTCTGGCATCTGAGCTGGCTGTAGCCACAGTATATAGGCAAACCAAGAACCAAAATTACAAAAAGAAAATTAAAGAGCTACTAATATCTGTAAAGACAGAGAAAACTTCAGCAAACGAAGTGCCAAGAAGCTGACAGATGAAAAAAGGGTGCAGGAAAAGCTGCATACAAATACTAAAGGATGTGCCCTATCCCACAGACCTTAAGTGGAAGAGAAGGAGGTAAAGCAAACTCACACAGTAAAACACCCTAAATTTTCATTGCACAAATATACACAAAATAATCAAGAAAATGACATCTTTCAATATATTAGGCAAGAAAAGCTATCTGAACCAAATACCTGTCAAACTGTCAAGATTCTACTGTTTTTCATATACATTCTGTCCTCAACGATTATGTTGAATTCATCTTCAAGAAGGACAGACATTGTGCAGTCACTACTTTAACACAAATCTGAAAATGCAGTTTCATGCTCTTCCATCAGTAACTCCACCGTATGGCAAACTTGGAATGGATGTTTCCTCCCTAAGGGTTCTCAGATTAGGGTACCAAATGCATATATACACCAAGAAACAGGATCTGCACAGGCAATTCTGAAGGACTTACAGTTTTGTATAAGAAACATCACGTTTATTTAATGATAATGGAAACAGCTGTAAAAGCAGGCTTCGGTAGGCGAGCATTTAATGTGTTAAACACGCTGAAACCTGAAAAGCTCTCAGCCAGGTTCTGGCAAACTAGAGCTACATGACATTTCAGCCGCTTCAGAAAAGTCTCTGGGAAGTAGCACTGCATCAGCTCAATTCAGTGGCAATGCTCCTACCAGCATCAAGGGAGCCCATTTTCACTCCAGGGTTCATAATTACCTCCTGCACTGCATTTCAACCCAAATATGAGGGCTTCTCTGCAACATGACTACAGCACATTATAAACATTAACAACCTTTTAGGAAAAAGTATTTTGGTTAAGTAGACTCATGTAACTTTATAATGTGGGTTACTGACTTTGGTCAATATTTGGTGTATTTATGGATGTCACCAACTGAAGACTATGTCCATTTGCCTGAGTGTGCATATTTAATAACTATATTCCTCATGTTGCACAGCATTCAATGCTCTCACCACTGAGGATATTTTTCTATGCTCTTCTTATCTGTGTAACTTCACAATTCTCTTCAGCATAACAGCACACCTTCATGAAAACTGAGTAAGCTTGGATAAGCTGCTACCATGCAAAACCCCCACAATCACAAAAATTCCACAAGAACATCACCTGATGGACATTTAAGAATTATTCATGCTATATTTAATATAAAATACCTTTCCATTCTCGAGAATATACTTGTCCATTACTGGAACAGGGGCAGGGTAGTATGTTGATGTATTTGCTTCCTCACTGAAGGTCTTCTGTACCTCAGGTTCGGGCTCAATTGATTCAGGTTTTACTTTTTCAACCTCAATGGCAGGTCCTAGACAGTTAAGAAAAGAGAGCTGTCTGCTATCCCAGAGAACATGAAATCAATCCCTTCATCACCCATGATTAGCATAAAATAACACATTAGTCATGTTCACTTTAAAGTTAGAAGCAATCTAAACCAAAATCCTACTTCCGAACATCAATAAGTAAAAGCAGGATAAGTATTCCTGCTTTATAAACATTAAAATGTTTAATTTTAATTTAAGTGTTTAATTTTATTCTTAAAGCATAAGGACAATTACAGATATGGGTAAGATTTCTTCAATGCACACTAAGGAAATTATGTTAAAATGACACTGAAATTATACACCAAAAGCAACAATAGTAATTCTTCAAATAAGAATTGCTATATAGTTGCATAGGAACCTGCATAATTTACTGTGATAATTACATAAATTATCCACACAGAATTACAAATTTTATAGAAATCCGACATCTCTTTAGATATAACAGAGGTGTATAAAAATAGTGAGGAGCTGCAGAAATGCTATGAAGGAAACAGGCTAGTTATGCTGAAGTATCATGCATAGAAAGAATATCAAAGGTTAAAAAACCCCACATAAATTAAAATTTTGATTGTCCAATCCATCCAACACTGATTTTTATTTTTAATGTAATCAACAAAAATTATGCACAAATTAAACAGTGGAATACTACTAAGCATATGTTTGAGACTTCAAAGGACGATAATTGTTTTGTCAGTCATCAACTTTTTTTTCCAGATCCAAGTTATAAAGTGTTCCTAAAAAGACAGAAGAACACACTAAAAATAATGTGCCAATTGGATTTCATGACTCCATTCATTGCAGGGGTTCCAGCAGAAGTCTAGGCTATGGCCCCAAGCCTATCAGTGTCCCTTGATGTCTGGCTCTAGGATCCCAAGAAGCTCCAGCAGGCACTGAAGTTCCATGCAGGGCCGGTGGCTCAACACCACAGCAAGGTTGCCAGCTTAGACTCTGGGCACCACGGAAATACCCCATGTCCAGAGCTCTAAGGATAAACTCCCTCACTTGCCAGGGCTAGGTTGCACGAGGCTGGTGCTGAGAGAGCTGCACCACTCTGCAGCCCAGCCCTGACATCTTCAGCCAGTGACAACTCAGTCATCAGGTCACCCTTCAGCTCCCTGTTCGTGCACACAGACCCAGCCCTGAACTGATCCAACTCCGCAAGTCACGCTGGCACCACAACTTAGGCCTTAGTCACGCATCTTAAATAGTTCCTGTGCCTGGAACAAGCACAGCATTCAGCCCTCCTACTTTGTGCAGTTTCATTTAGAGATTATTATACAGCGATAGCAGCGCTTCCTCCGTTGTCAGCATTTGACATTTATCCTATAGCTTATTCTACACCTACATAGCCTGCTAAATGTTCTCAGCTGGCTGCCACTCCACACTCAGCAACGACTAAAAGTTGTCTTGGCAACCCAGACAATCCTATGCTGCAGTGCCACCAACAAGAGGGTCTGAAGAGACAGCCCCAATGCAAGCATGGCACAAACAGAGAAATCACAGAAACATCCCATTTGCATTATAATTTCATACTGATCTTAGTAAGCACCTCTAGTACCATGAATATACAACGGTACAGTCAAGACAAACTAAACCCCTAAGCTTGAGACTGTAAAGCTGATTCAGACTGGGGGGAGACCCGGACTGGCTAAAGCACCCAAAGCCTGCCCACAGCATGGGCACACCTGAACAAGCAGATGCAGGGATGTAATTGCCAGTGTGACCTTAGGAAGTCATCTCTGAAGCTGTTACTTTAAGAAAACATCCTTCAACAAAGGGCTATTTTCTTACACTTTGAAAGTCACTTCGAGGAAGACACCTAAGTATAACCACCTTCTTCCTAGCAGGAAACGTTTATTTCAGTTTAAACACTTTTACTAGTCCCTATTTAGAAGTCTTTTACTGTTTTTAGCCATATATTGACACAGCTGGAATTTGGTTTCCGGAGCTTTCCCAAGAAAAAAGCTGAATAAAGTCCACAGAAACCACAGCTCTTACAGGTCAGAACACCTCTGCTGCAATTCATGCTTTACTACTTGCTTAGAAGTCACCAAAAGAAAGCCTTTAAAATCTTTTTATATCCTGATTTTTGGTTCCCAAACAGAGACCTGCCTCTAACCAGGCAGTCTCCACAGCCACTTTCACCAACCACTAAACTCTGCATTTTCAACCCCGCATGCTGTGAACTGCACAACCTGCACTCCCGCCTGCCTGCCAACCGGAGCTGTGTGCTCCGTTCACCACGCTCCAAGTTCCCCCTCTCTGCAGCTCTAGTGCTCTGCATCCTATTTTAAAGATGATGAATGGGACATATAAAAATATATACCTCTATCTAAAGCCTTAACAATGACAGCAGTTATGTAAAAAGGATCAGGGAAAAAAAAGGTTTTTGGAATGCAAGAAGGAAACAAATGTTTTATTGTAAAATCTTTCTTCTTCTGACTGCAGTTTGTTTATAATATCCGAGAGGCCAGCAAGTTCAAATCAGGATGAAAAGGTAGAAGGCTTCCCTTCACCATCCCTTTTCCTCAAAAATGCATCTTAGGACACATGCTACTCCAAAACTTAGTAAGAAAGTAGAAAAAAATTGATTGATAAAGTGGTCAGGATACATTTGCAAGCAGCAAGTTTTTCCACATGGTCTACCAGAATTTGAAACAAAACAACACAAGTCTGAGCAGTGGTAATATTGGTACTTTCTGTACTTGATAGAAACCTTGGGCTTTTAAAATTTTTTTTTAACATCAAAAAGCCAAACAAATGTAGAAAAGCTGAAAAAAGATAATTCTTGACATATGGTAAGACACAAATCCCATTTCATTCTCCCTACTCTGGTGTCAGTCCCAAGACACTATAAACTGGATCACTGAAATTAAACTGGGATTAAAAATAAAACCTTGGGGGTCTGTGTGCACGTGCTGATGAATCCATGTTTATGAATGAATGTGAATATACGCCCTGACTTTGTAGCAACACTAATTCTCAGCAATATAACATGAAAATGAAGAATTTATCAGGGACCTAAAAACACCCAAGCATTATCCGTATACAACTTCAGTACTTCTGACCATATTTCCAGCGACAGGAAACTGCACAGATCTCGCCCGGGAGACAACTATTTTTTTAAGAAGTTATTGAAATTCTTCTTTTGCAATCCGACAGCTATTTAAAGTCCCTACAGGGGAGAGTCAGTTATTTAATTCTATAAATTATCTTACTCTCTATTGATAAAAAGAGGGCCAATTAGTGTTTTCAGGCGCAACAAAACAAACTGCAAAGGCCTACAATCACAGGGCTTCCAGTTCCCCAGGAGGGCAAGGCAAGAGGCTGCACACGTTATTCCAGGAGCTCAAGAGGGACACCATAACCTTTTCCACGACAGTCATCACATTTTTCCACTGCTCTGGTCCCTAGAGCCCTGGTGAAATGCCTGCCTCCTCCGGAAAGGGATCTGCTGGGAAATAACATACTAAAATCATAAAGAAGATATTAAGCATTTCTCCATGGATCAGTACCGATTTCACTACTGCCATTTCCCACAGCTGCCTCCAAAGGCTCTTTCGTGACAAAGAGCAATTTGGTGTCACCATGAGGAAGATGAACCTCCTCACTCTCCCCAGAAGAGTGGCTCCAGCTTAGTGGCAGAGCTGAAGGCCTGAGTCTCAAGTAGAATACACTGACTTCCAGCTCCTCACTGAATTCAACACGTTGATGGGAAATTAGGAGACTGACTACTCGACTGCACGTTAGCTCAAGAGGCTGTTCTATATTTGATCTGCAAGTTTAAAATGGCAACAGGCACGCATTTCCCACAGCTGCAATTCATCAGCACAAACCAGCTGTCATCTCATGCAAAGAAATCACAAGTCTCTAAGGTGAAACAGAAATGCAATTAGTTTGCATTAAGTCCAGCCTGCTAGAAGTGCAGTGTAACATAAATTACATGTAATTTGAAACTCTAGGTTTAAGAGATCACTGCAACTGCAGATGAATTCAGGATGTAATTTATTTTCAGAACAATTTTCAGAGATTATTCACATACCCAAACATACCTCATTTATAAGCTGGAAAAGTAAGGAAGACTAAAAGTCTTTACGTATATATTCTTGATTAAAAGTATTACTTTTTCATCCTGTCATCAGACTCTCTAATTTATAACGTGCTGAATATGTCTCCCTTGCTAATTATTCATAAGTTTTGTATTGATCTTTCTAGAACATGGTTGTTTCTCTGCTGTGAATGAGGCTACAAGGAAAAGCAACAGAGTAAGCAACAGTTAATACACTGAGTCTTAGGAAATACAAACTCTGTGAAGGACACAGCCAGCACAGCAAATTCTACCTTTGTCACCATCAAATGTTCCTTACAAGTAATAATAACAAGGAATTTTTTTTGGAAGTGTCCTATAGATGATATTTTTCCAGGTACGTGATTAAATGTCAAGAACTTGTCTTCAGTGTAATAGGGATTTGTTTTCAGTTGTCAGACTGATCCAATGAAAATTCATGCCCAATATTTAGAGAAGATTCAATATTTTTTTCCAGGGTTTCTTTTCCTCTTTTTTTTNNCAGTAGCTGTCTTCATTTCACTGCTGGTCTCACCACTCCAACTGCTGTCAAGTCTACCAACTAAATTGGTACTTTACGCTGTTCAGCCCCATTGCCTACCAACATCTGGCTCGTGCTCCATTCCCATAAATTCCAACTAACTACTTGCAGATGAAGAAACATCTTTCCATCCAAGGAAAATTTTAGAAAGCTCAGTGGAATCTCCTGCCAACCACATCGTGTTTTTCAGGCTGTGGCAACCTTGCCTATTTAGTTTTATTTAGAAAGTTAACTAGAATGTTTACGGTAAGTAATGACATTTTAATTATGCACAGTGTAACAATGATGAGCATTCACAATCAGACACCCAGTTTAGGTTGTGGGTCGCTCCGAGAACCTGGCTCCAAGGGTGTGGGCACACCTTAACACATGCTACAGCACAGGCACATGCTCTCCCAGGTCCAGCTCTGTACGTGAGGGTAACTCAGACCCACATGCAAATTGCATGCACTCGTTCCAGTCCAGGAGAAGAGCCAATATCCAACTGACATGCAAAAATTAAGTTTCCAGATACACAAAGGCAGACATAAGAACGGCATGCTAAGTTTGGATGCACAGATTTCAACCAAGTTTCAGTCACCGAGCAAATCTTCAACACAGCAGTACCACATTCTAACAGCAAATAAATGTAATTTGTCAAATTTTTGAAGGTATTCCAAAGGTACCATCTTCAATGAAAAGGATGAACTTTTTATTGTGTCTTTTTTCCCATTTATTCCAACATAATGCTTAAATAATTGTTATAAACCCAAACAAAAGAGCAATTGACCCAAGATATTTAGAACTGAAATCCAAATTACACAAACCTGCATTTTATAACAAGTGTTGATAAATGGGACACTAATATAAAGTTTTTTTAATTATGCTTTAACAATCCATTGTTTTTCCAATAGCATGGCTGTTTAAAGCCACTGCTAAAAGTTCAGGAATATATCACATTCTAGTAAGCTAGTAATGGCAAGAGGGGTCAGAAAATGGAAGGTAACATAGTCACATAACAATAAACAAAATCCCTAACTGTAAAGGATAAATTAGTTTTCACCCAACTATTCAGTCCAGTGCCTCTTTTTTTCTTTTCTTTCTTTTTTTTTTTTTTAAACTGTAACATATTGGTGTATTTTGCAGATGATGCTTTATTAACTTTTTCAGCATATATTGGAAGGCCAGAGACTCTTTATAATACAGCTGCTTAAAATGGAACTCTGATTCAGCCATACCAGCACAAAGACCTCTACTTTTTAAAGAAAACCCCAGACGTACATAGCATACAAATTCGACACATATTGTACAGCCACAGCAGAAAACCCTTTTAACATTCAATGTCCAGTTTAACAACCACCGCTATTCTTCAAATACGTCTCCATTACTATTGATCACACTTGCAAAATTCATTCAAACTAGTCCCACTTAAGTCCGGCACTTACCACTACCTAGTCTTAGGAGCAGTACATCCTGGAGCCTCCTGTTCAAGTCTCTGAGCTCTTTCATTTCTGACACGAGTGCCCCATACTCCTTTAGCTTCTTTGCCTGTTGCACAAGCTGTCTCCGTGTTCTCTCAAGCTCCTGTTGAATGTGTCTCATTTCTTCCTGTTGCTGCTGGTAACTCCTCAGCAATTCCTCATAGAGAATCCGAGGAACTACAGCATCGTCCATATTGTTCATGCCCTCCGTAGTCTCCATAAAAGCCTCCTCAGGGCTGGAAGTATTACTGAGACTCATCCCGTTCTGTTTTTCAAGACGAGCAACAACTGCTTCAATGCTTTTGTGTGTACCTTCACTTTGTTTCCTCCCATCTTGTCTCTGCACGTTACAATAAAAAATAAATAAATTAGGAGAGCAGTAAGACATAATAAAATCAAAATTCTAGTCTTGGGAACTGTTAATATTCTTATTTTCCAAAAAATCAAGACACAGCCAGTCTGCAAAAATATTATGTCTATCAGATTCTTATGGGTATAATATTCATCATAACTAACATGCAATTGTAACTCAGCTAAACGCATGTACAAACTTCTGAGGCAGTTAAAGGCCTTCCTGCATTTGTGCAACCCTTACAAAGCAGAGTATATGGGTCACTTGATTCCGTCATTAATTTCTTTTTTAAAAAGCAGATCTAGATCTCTTTTTCTTTAAAGTTTACTCTTAACATTCAGATTTCTGGCAGCAATGGATTTTCTGATAAGCAAGAGAAAGAGCCAGCTGTGTGCTCCATTTGTCACCTGTGACGACATCAGAGGTGAAAGCAGCCCAGGCACAAAGCTGTTCTGTGAACTGAGGGCTTGTCCTTCCCACACTTTGGGAGACAAAACCTTCTCTGACTCTCCCTACAGCACGTTCACCCAACTGCCTGATGCAAGTGACTGAGTTAACACGATCAGCAAACACTGAAAGGGATTTGAAAATACTAAAGCTGGAGACAGAATATATCATCCAGCCTCATCTTCCTTATCAACTGATTCCTTCTATATTAGTACGGCACTGCAGAGGCTTCAGGCCCTGAGAACTCTCAGCAGAATTCTGCCTTCAGTTGTCTGCACAAACCCTACAAATTAAATCACAGCACTTTCCTGGGGCCTGGATAGTGGGATTAATATGTGACACTACGGGTAAAGTCACTAAGTTTTACTGGCCAAATATCAAAAGGCCTTTGAATTTCCAAGCAACTGCAAGGAAAGCAAATGCAGCTCATAGATTAGAGGTGAGAAGCTGGACACTATCAAATTTCCATACCACAATACCCATGAGAAATGTGGCAGAAAACAAAATTATTTGATGTTACGCCTGCTGCATGTATGTTCTAAAAAAAAAAAAAATTAAAAAAACCCTGGCCCACCACAAGGAAATGGCCTAATATCACTCCTGCAGCTGCAAAACACATGAAGCCACAGAGCAGTATCTTACTCTGAAGGCTGGCAGACTTTTAAAGAAATTATTTGATATCAAAAAATAAATACATTTCCATAGTGTGTTTCTGGCACTTGAACCTAAAAAGGCAACTGGGAGTTATAATGGAGTGATACAGTCCTGTCAGTTCTTCTTGTCAGTCACTGGTGTAGTTGGGCAGTCCCAGAACAGCCCTTCCAATCCCCAACAAGCAGTGAGCAGGATGTACCAGGAGCGGCTGGTACAGGCAGCTAACGGCGGCTTCTAAGGCACCCTGGGCCCACGTGAAGAGCACTGTGCCACCAATCTCACTCTGTGCACACAGTATACACAGGAAAACGTCTGACTGCACTTAAATCAGGTTTTGAAAACCCATGCCCCACCCCCACACACAATGTGACCCAATTTCACCAAACACACTGGTTTAAGGGGATCAAAAGGAAGCCTGGAATTCTTAAGCTAAGATATTTGTATATGCCCCAAGCACTTGCAAAAAAAAGATTAATAAAAGGAAAGGAGGGAAAAAAACAAAACCAGAAAGACTTCAGTACCTTACTGTGTCTAAGCTCCACATCTTCTTCCCCATAATCTGTAACCTCCCCAGCTTCTTCTATGTGATTGAGAGAGAGTTTGGGGATTTTAATTTTCTTCTGCATCACACTGTTCTCAAGGTCAGTTTTGTCCTCTAAAATGTATATTAAAAATAAGATTTTGTTACATTAATCAGTGTTCTTATTCCAAATACTACTTGACTTAGGCAAGACCAGTTACAAAACCCCAACCTCCCATGCTCCAATCCCCTCATAATACAATGATCAAATTAGTCCATGGTGTAAATCCACTGAGGCCCACTGGCAGTTCTAGAGTTTCAACTGGGGATCAATCTGGCCCAACACACAAATAAATACTGAAAAACGACAAGCTAAATTCAAGTGATCAAAAGTGTCAGTGAGTGGCTTGTACTATCACCAAAGTAAGAGCTGAAGAGGTTGTAAATCAAACTTCCTGAAAACCATCTGTATTGCTTTAAATTATGTTTACCAACAGTATTTTCATATTCATAATCCATTGCTGCAGTTCAAACTCTGCTTAGGGTTAAAATGAAAATAAACTTGGTAATTCATCCCATACCCTCACCATCATCTGTCAGCAGCACAGATCTATTTGCACACATGGCAGATTCTGCTGTTCTGCAAAGGGCTGGAAAAGGGAACGCTGCTGGAAAGCTTCAAAGTGTATTACACAAAAGTTGCATAAGAATCAAATCTGTCATAAAATTACTACACAACCCCTATTTCATTAATTAATGGTAGTCATCCTTTTCCTTTAGATACTATTGGCAAAGCCAATAAATATTCATATGAATCTTTGCATCTCATTAAAAAATTGAAGTAAAATATTTTCAAGCCTGTAACATTTTGACATATCTCAAAATTAGGTATTTAAAAATATTAATCTGAAAATAAATTAAAAATATTTAATATTCCTGAAAGGGCAAAGAGGGGACAGTGAACCAAGAGTACAGTCTCCCAAAATGTGCCTGTGATAGGTAAAACTTGCAGAACAGACAAGGTCTAAAAAGATTCGCCTGTTCCTGACAGCGTCAAAGAGAAATGCATTTAAACTGTCAAGCATTGCCCCCATTCACTGAAAGCTTATGAACAGGAAAACATTTTGAGTCTTCTTATCCACCTGCAAATTGTATTCTGCAAAGTGTCCCATGAATATTTTTGAAAGTACCAAGGAGGATGGCCCCTGTGAGTGCTTAGTTGCACTGACTTTTGCTTTCTCAAATTAGCGTCTCTCCACAGGACCTGAAAATGGTTCGTGTTGACAGCATAGGAAAGGGAAACAAAGGTAAATCACTGTTTAATGAGGAGCAAGGCATTCATTAGAAATGAATTACACAGATGAATGCAATTTATTTTGTTACAGATAGAAATGGATCTCTTGTAGGCAAATGGTGATATTACAGCCCAAGGCTATGTAAAAAGAATAGGCAAAGAACATGCAGAATAAGACATTAGACAACCTGAAATGAAACGCAGATGGTAGCAATAAATACTAAGACAGATGCAAAAAGAAACAGATAAACAACAAAAAACAGCTAGGCTTATTTTAGATCATTCTCCATTCCCCAGAGCATTGTGGATGCTTATGCCAGTAAAACAAAAAGGCAATCCAACTGTTTCAGTTTTGAAAAATAAACCCCTGTTTTCATTTATCTGGAAAATGTAGGTTCATCAGAAAAGTGAGATAAGCCAATTCTAATGCCAGGGAGATGAGAAGTAAATAAGGGAGCCCTTTCCAAAAAAACAAATAATACAAACTTCCAGACTAAAGGATAGACTGATGGCTATTGGTATTTTCTTGGAATTTAAGAATAAATGAACCCATACTGAATGGGGCAAAAAGAGGAAACCACTGACTTTTTCTGTGTCCATGTATTTTGGGGTATTGGATAGATGGAGGAATCCTTTGCTAAAATACGTTCCTTCAGCTCCTTGGAGGAAGAGCAGTACATGGATACTGCAGAGCCAGCTTCTCCAGCCTGGTTTGCCAGAGCATCTTCCACGGGACATGCAGATGACCTCCCTCTCCATTTAAAGAATTCAGATCAGTTTCTATCCTCTGAAATAACCCTTGGCCTCACAACCAGACGGACACAATCCATTACTTGACACAGTTAACGAAGTTGTCTGCTGCCAGCTTGCTGAGGTCACCAGAAGCCAGAACCCCACACCAAGTGGACAGGAGCCATCCTTCCCGTGGCAGGGAAAAGCGACTCTTGAAACAATCAAGGACGGGGGTCACAGAGGATTAAGTGCCTGTGCAGACTACAGAAGTCAGCAAATACTTGCCAATGAATAAACCAACATTAAAATTAAAACAATTTGGAAGAACAGTAATATTTATCTTTGATTTTGGCTTTTTAAGTCAATTCATAAAGGTTAAGAACACATTCTATGCACTTAACACTGAAAATGAAAGAAAATACTTAGTTTGGGGTCAAAGAAAACAAATGCAAATTATCTGAATTCTTCATTCTCTTCACTCTCCACTCAATTTCAGTTTGCCTATGAAATTTATGTTTGCAAAACTTCACTGGTTTTGAAGTTTGTTTATACATCTCCTTACAAATGCTTAGTTTGTACATTGCTGGCATGTAACTATCAACACAGCTCTCTTTCTGTTCATTTGACTTTTTGGTTTTACTGCTTATCTGTACAGGAACCAGTAAGTTGAAGAAAGGAACTCTTTCCTCCACACACAAAATTTGAAGAAACAATGAGTTTATGTAAGTTAAAGCTCAGGAACGTTCAATGTAGTCAGTAAGCAAATCAATGTTCCTCTGCCTTCCAACAACAATACATACAATATTTTTTTACATATGCCCTGGTCTTTGAAAGCTTATTTATACCTAACACAATCCATCCAGTGTGTCGAATATGAAAGGGCCTTTTGTTTTTTGGCATTTTTTTAAGTGCATTTGTAACCTCTGTTGTCTTCTGCATTAGCTGCAGATAGAGCCAGAAAAATCTCATTCTGAATTTGAGATTAATGCTGGAGTTCTGGCTCTTGTTCTGTAAATATTAATGGAATTTGGGAAGGGGTGGGAGGGAGAGAGTGGAGACATGGGGGAAGGGTAGGAGAAACATGAACATGCATTTACAGCAGTTCTCCTTAGGATTCTCTGTCTGTTGTTGTGCCAGCAAACAAAAGACAGGTATAAAAGAAGAATCCAGCAAAAAACAACACACCTGTGATTCTGAGCCAGAAGAAAACCAGGACAGGAACCAAATATATGAACAACCTGCAATTCAGTGCCTGAGGCTACAGAAGAGAGAGGAGGGCAGCCTAAAAGCATTGTAGCTCAGAGCCTCATTTTGTTATGACCCAACTCATTTGTCTGGACTTTGTTCCCAGTCATTTAAACCTTGCCAGAAGTTAAAAATTACACCTTCCCCTAGGTGGCTATGATCAGCTTGTTATAAAGTCGTGTCTATTGTTTTCCCTAGATATGCAATGAGTGGTTCAGTGATATCAGTTACTGAGCTAGCACTTAACATACTTAATTAGGTACTTGTAACAAAATGTGCAGGGTGGATGCACGATACAAGGATGGATTGATTCCCTCTGTTCTTTAGGAAGGGACATTCTGAAAGACACATGTAAATTAGGAAAAAATTGCTTTTGTTCACAGAGAACCTGGTATTCTGTGATTCAAGATAAAGAGTAAAACATGCTGGAGTAACTGTACTCCAAGAAAAGGTCAGACTTGGAGAGATCTTGGCAGCGAACTCCTCACGGTACCGAAGCGCTGGGCTCAAGAGCCAGGGCACACGACAGCATCTCTCCCCATCCAGACTTCCACCAAAGCTGAACGGGCAGTCAGAAAAAAGTGAACTGCTGAGGAATTTCAGAGTGCCTGGGAACACATTTGGCCTCAGCAGTGCTCAAAGAAAGACAAAGCCAAAAAAGCAACCCTGCATTAGAGACTCTCTATCAGCTAGCAAAGGATAAACTGTTCCTGGAATGCTTTCTTCAATGAGGCCCTCAGTTCAGTGTCAGGATGGGTGGATCCAGGCCAAAAGGTAACAGCTTCAAGCCTAGAGGGACAGGAAACTGAGGCAGAGAAAGCCACTTTAACAGTGCAGGAATTTGGTTAAATCCAAGGAGAAATATGTTAGTGCTCTAAAACTGAAAACCCTAATGTGGGATGTAAAATAAAACTATGAGAATCTCAAAGTCTCCCTAAAGCACTCCTGACTTTCTAATTTAGAAATAAGGACTGAACAAACTAATCCCTTCAAAAAAATGAGTTCAAATGCTGATTTTTTTCCATCTTTGGAATAAAAGCTGGAAAAACAAAAGAAGAGAGCTCTCCACTCCACATGGATGAGGGATGGCAGGTCTGGTATCACTCCAAAGAAGGGGCTTGGGCAATGCTATAAATCTTACAGTAATAAAATGAAAGAACCTTGAACAGAATTCGTCCTTCCCCAAAGCCTTCAAAAAAAATTCCACTCCTTGTGAAAAATGATATGCTGACAGATGAAAAAGCTTACCATCAGCCTTCCCATTTCCAGGCATGTACCCAGCACATATGGACAACACCTGCACAAGATTCCCCCCACACTGCTGCACTGAACTGCTCTGCGACTGATTCAGCCAGGCTGCTCCTACAGAGGAGGTAAGATCACCTGCCTTGGCAGGCTGGGCACTGGTTACAGGTCAAAAAAAGTAAAAGACGCCTAAGAACCAAAGCAAAGATCCCATAACCAAAGGTGTATGTGGTGCTTTAAGACAAATACACCGAGCACAACGGGGCATGGATTCCTAAGTGCCACTTACACACAAATAAACAATATTCAATACTGCTGTGACTGAGAAGGAAAACAGCATGATAATAACAATAAGAAAAAATCCCCACCTAGCTTATTTGAAGCTGGAAAAAAAAAAGAACCATAAATTACTTTCTTAGCTAATTTAATGCAAACGTTAAAGGAGGACTTGAACAGGAAGAAGGGACTGGATTTCAGAAAATGTACTGATCCTGCAGGCTCAGAAGATATTCAGGATACAACGCAAAAAGAAATGTGCCTCATAAAAAACATGTCTGAGCTAGGAGTATACTGAGACTACAACCACTACCAAAGAACACTCTGAGAATGACAGTAACAAACACAGGGCAACAGTCAGCAGTAGAAATGCAGAAGTTATTTGAAGAGGACAGGTGCCACCAAACTCAAAGCAGCTAAAAAAGGGAGGAATGTGCAATAGAGGGGTCAACCAGGCGTTGGCACAGCCAATTCAGGATTTGGATAGTAAAATTTACTATATTGTTTTCCTCCTTTTTTTTTGGTCTTGGTGGCGTCTTCTCAGGTGGGGGAGCAAAGACATCT